>JADRCD010226184.1:27961-60346 GCA_019843815.1 Montemys delectorum
TATATTCTATGTTCTGCTGTCTCTCTGTGCCCTATCCTGCCTCTCCTGTCTCCTCAGCCCTGTTATATTCTATGTTCTGCTGTCTCTCTGTGCCATATCCTGCCTCTCCTCTCACCTTAGCCCTGTTATATTCTATGTTCTGCTGTCTCTTCTGCTTCTATTTTGCTTCTACTCTGCCTCTCTTCTGTTCTCCTTCTGTCTGTTATTTCTGCTCTCTTCTTATTATCATTGTTCCAAGCACTTCTACTCTTTTACAGGATACAACATCAAATGGTGTTCTAAGCATCTTTTTTTAAAAGTTCACAAGTTCAAACATAAATTCAAATAAGTTACAACAGAGATGCTTACATGTGTTTCCATTCCGAGTTGTTATCTAACTAAACAGTCATTATGTCACTAGCTCCACAGGTTCATTTAAAGTTTAAAACTGCAATTCTTATGTCTAAGTTAGCATTGAAGTTTTGTATAGGTAAACCCAGTCAACATGTTATCTTCTATTCTTGCTCCTGCAATAAAACATTTCTTTTCTTTTATGTCCTTTCATTAATAATTTAACAGCCTAATGCTTTGTATTCCTTAATCATAAATCTGTTTGCTTTCTGTCTTATAGCAATTAGTTCATGACATGTGAAGAATTAGAGAGTGATAATTACAGTCTTTCTATAAATGCTTCAATAATTACTATTATAAAATTTGGCATTTTTATAGAATCTTATTAGGAACCAAGAAATCATCTATCTATATAGCATCACGACAAGACAGTACATCTGTATTGATCTGCAGAAAATCTGCCAAAATAGGGTGAGTTTAGGCCCTGGGGTTATTATATTAACTTAATAATGACAGGGAAGGCATATCCGCGGCAAGAATCAATTCCTGAGATGAAACCTTTCAGACCTTTCCTCTTAGAGCTCACCCATTGCAGTCCATGCAAAACAGTAGTTCAGTGGGTCTCCGAGGTTCTCAGGTGGCCATTCTACTGGACTCTGGCTGTCAGAACTGCCAGAAGCCATCACCAGGAAAGCCATTCTCTCACCTCAGCTTCACCTCGATGGCTCCTGACAGGACCCACATGGAGACCATACTGCACAGCTGCTACATATGTGCAGGGAGCCTAGGTCTAGCCCCTGCATGCTCTATGGTTGGTGGTTCAATCTCTGTGAGCATTCATGGGCCCATGCTCCTTGAGCTCCTTCATCTCACAATGACAACTCTACTTATTGGCATGTTCTCAGACCTTATGTAAGGACATTTTCTATTTTGTCTTTGAGAGCCTGCCTGATGTCTGTCGGTGGACCTTATATGACTTCCCTCAGGCAGAGCACATCTAATGGTAGCCAGTTCTAGTTTGTGGAGCATGATATTGGAACATGTATCCTTCCAAATTTATGTTGAAGTAGTGATAATATTTGAGGCCTTTGGAGATGTCAAACCAGGAGGTTTACCATAATGACAGAATGTGTCACCCATGGAAAAGGGCCTGACACCAAACCCTGACTCTATTGCTGATGCCAAGTTGTGCTTGCAGACAGGAGCCTGGCATGGCTGTCCTCTGAGGGGCTCAATCAACACCTGACTGAGACAGATGTAGATACTTACAGGCAAGCATTGGATTGAGCTCTGGGACCCCAATGGAAGAGTTAGGGGAAGGACTAAAGGAGCTGAAGGGGATTGTAACCCCATAGGAAGAACAACAGTATCAACTAACTACCCCTATCGGTGCTCCCAGGGACTAAGTCACCAACCAAAGAACATTCATGGGCTGGTCTGTGGCCTCTGGCACATATGTACCAGATGACTGCCTTGTCTGGCCTCAGTGGGAGAGGATGTGCCTAGTTCTGCAGAGATTTGATGCTCCATGGAGGGGGGATGCAGAGCGGGGCAAGATGGGGATGGGTGCCTGGGTGAGGAGGTAGGGAGAAGGGGAGCACCTCTCAGAGACAAAGGGGAAGGGATGGGCTGAAGAACTCTTGGAGGGAGGACCAGAAAGGAGGACAACATTAGGAATGTAAATAAAACAGCAGCAGCAGCAGCAACAACAACAACAACAAAAAGAGTCCCCAAACTCCATCAACACTGTGGGTGTCTGTATCTGTCTGAGTCAGCTGCTGGGTGGAGCCTCTCAGAAGAGACCATGCTCCTGACTGTAAGCATAACAGTGTTATCAAAGTGTTAGGGATTGCCCATGGGATGGGTCTCAAGTTGGGCTGGTTATTGGTTGATCTTCATGTGTGTCCCAAACAGCTGGAATGGGGGCTATCCCAAAAGCTGTTGGCTGTATGTGGGAGATGTTATTTTTTTTAAAAAATATTTATTTATTTAACATATGTGAGTACACTGTAGCTGTCTTCAGACACACCAGAAGAGGGCATCCGATCCTATTACAGATGGTTGTGAGCCACCATGTGGTTGCTGGGATTTGAACTCAGGACCTTTGGAAGAGCTGTCAGTGCTCTTAACCACTGAGCCATCTCTCCAGCCCCGGGAGATGTTATTTTTTTTTTTTTAAATTAGGTATTTTCTTTATTTACATGTACATTTTCCCTTTCCCAGGTTCCCCTCCAAAACAAACAAACAAACAAAAACAAGAACAAACCCCTTTTGCCTCCCCCCTCCCAATGCCTGTCACCCCACCCTCTCCCACTTATTGGCCCTGGCATTCCCCCACAGAAGGAGTGGCAGAGATTAACTATGGAGCAGAGACTGAAGGAAGGACAAGCATATAGCTATCTCCTAAGAGGCTCTGACAATACCTAACTAATACAGATGTAGAGGCTCACAGCCATTCATTGAACTGAATACACGGTCCCCAATGAAGGAGTTAGAGAAAGGTTCTATGGAGCTGAAGGGTTTGCAGCCCCTTAGGACGAACAACAATTACTAACTAGTACCCTCAGAGCTCCCAGGGAGATGTTATTTTTATCTGGGCTGCCTTGTCTGGCCTCAACAGGAGAGGAAGTGTCTAGCCTTTCGGAGACTTGAAGTGCCAGGGTGGGGGGAAATACCCAGGGGAGCCCCACTTACTCAGAGGAGAAGGGGAGGAGAGTTGGGGAAAGGTTGTGGGGGGGTGACTGGGAGGGGGTTAGTGAGTAGGATGTGAAGTGAATAAATAAAAATGAAATTAAAAAAAAAAAAAAGGCGTTTAGGAAATCCTTGGGGACCAGAGGGGAGAAGGAAAGCTCTATCCTATTGTCAATAGGTCTTGGTAGGCTAAATTGCTGTATATTTACAAAGTATATAAGATATACACTTAGAAGTCACACAGTGTCTTCTATTTTCACATGGTTAAATTGTTCTCTAAGATCAGATATAAAGGATTTGGGTAAGAATAAAGTGACGTAGAAGGGTTGTTTGCAGACTCTTCTCTCAGAGTAAGTATCCTGAAAACATCAGAAGGGAAAATATGTTCCTGGCAGTTCCTTGCCGGGAAAACATTAGTATTTCCCCCCCCCCCTTGACATTATATTGAAGTAGCTCCTTTAACATCTCAAAGAAAATAGTCTTGATTTTTCTACCAGGTTTCAACAGCATTGTTAGCTTAAAGGAAAAAAGAAGAAGGAAGGAAGGAAGGAAGGAAGGAAGGAGGGAAGGGAGGAAGGAAAGGAGGAAGGAAGGAAGGAGGAAGGAAGGAAGGAAGGAAGGAAGGAAGGAAGGAAGGAAGGAGGGAAGGGAGGAAGGAAGGAGGGAAGGGAGGAAGGAGGGAAGGGAGGAAGGAAGGAAAGCTGGCTGATAAAACTACTTGTCTAGGGATTGATGAGATGGTTTCACTCATCATCCAGCCTGATGACCTAAGTTTGATTCCCTGAGACCCATGTTGTGGAAAGAGAAAAGTGACTCCTTTAAGTTGCCCTCTGGTATCCACACATACGTATACCATCATGTATACACACAGAGAGATATATAATTGGAATTTTAAAAACTAAAAACAGGCATCTGGCCTATCTCATCATATGAGCTCACTATAAAGATCAAAAGATAATACACAGGCCCGGAGAGACAGTTCCGAGGTTAAGAGCACTTGTTCTTGCAGAGGGCCCGGGTTCAGTAGCAGCATCCCCAGCATGGGGGCTCACAATTATCCCTAACTCCATCTTCAGAAAAGTCTGATGTCCTCTTCCAGACTCTATGGACACCAGATACGCACACGGTGCACATACACACGTGAAACCAAAATACTCACGTACATTAAAAGTAGATCTAAACAATTTTAAAGATAATGCATATTAAAGTACTTTGAAAGCTGTACATTCAAAATATTATTACTGTCATCACCATTAGCCTTTGTTTCACAACAATCTTAAAGTTATTTTACTTTCTTTGAGTTAAAAAAAAACCCACATGAAATTCTATATTCTTCAGTCATTTTTTGATTGCTGTGGTAAAAATGAAGACTGGGTAGCAGAGGAAGATAGTAGTACTGGGCTTTGCTTCTCAACACCCGCTGAGCTTAGGAACAGCTCATGTGTCATCATCACCTTCTGGGAGGTTGTGGTAAAGCACTGGGTATGAGGCTTGTAAGAGTAGAACAGGCTCTACTGGCTTCAGTGTGGGGAGGTGTGTGCATCCTTTAAAATTGTCTCGCTCAGGTTGTAGCAAGGACACTGTGCTTCCCTCACCCTGAGGAGAGTCATGGGCACTCAGAATGCCAGATACATAAATATAAATAGATCTATAGGTGGGTCCTGGGACAATGTGGTGCAGTAAAAAGGGCAAATTCAGTAATTTGAATTCCCAACTCATGTGCTACATAAAAGTTCTGAAAGCTTCTGTGGAGATCTGGAGGAGAACTTTGTAGCTGCCGAGATTGTTGAGAATTAAATACAGAATCTCATTTTTCATTGAATGGAGAGAAGTTGAAGTTCAGCCTTGCAGGGAGCTTTTAAGGTGAGAACACTGATTGCAAAAGAATGGCATACTTGGGATGGAGGATACAGAAAGTCCAACAAAGCTAGAGAAATATATTAGAGTTCTCTTGAGGAAAAGAACTTATAGAATGAACACAACACACACACACACACACACACACACACACACACACACACACATGCATGCACACATGCACATGCATGCATGCACGCACGCAGACACGCAGGCACGCATGCATGCATGCACGCACGCGCATGCATGCACGCACGCATGCATGAACAGTATTTATTAGGATGGCTCATAGGCTATAGTTCAGCTAGTTTGACAATGACTGCCTACTAAAAAATATTCCAAGAATCTATTAGTTGTTCAGCCCACGACGTGTGTCTTCAGTATACTTTGTAATCCATAGAAGTAGACTTTAATGCAAAATAATAAAAAATATCCTGGAGTAACTCTAACTAAGCAAGTTCTGTATGACAAAAACTTCAAATTCCTGAAAAAAGAAATTGAAGAAGACCTTAGAAGATGGAGAGATCTCTTCTGCTCATGGATCAATAGGGTTAACACAGTAGAAATGGTTATCTTACCAAAAGCAATCTACAGATTCAGTGAAATCCCCATCAAAATTCCAACTCAATTTCTTCACAGAGATAGAAAGAGCAATTCTCAACTTTATCTGGAATAACAGCAGCAACAACAAAAAAACCAAAAAACAAAAACAAAAAAACCAACAACAACCCAGGATAGAGAACACATAAACAATAAAAGAACTTCTAAGGTAATCATCCCTGACCTCAGGCTGTACTACAGAGCAATAGTGATAAAAATCGCATGGTATCGGTACAGAGATAGAAAGATAGACCTATGGAATAAAATTAAAGACCCAAAAATCCACATACCTATGATCATTTGATCTTTGACAAAGAAGCAAAAAACATCCAGTGGAAAAAAAGACACCACTTTCTTATCTATCTATCTATCTATCTATCTATCTATTTACTTTTTATTAGATATTTTCTTTATTTACATGTCATATGATATCTCCTTTCCCAGTTCCCCTCCCCAAAATAAAATAAAATAAAATAAAAAACCACACAAACAAAAACAAAAAAAAACCTCCTGTTCCTTCCCCTCCCCTCCCTCTGCTCACCAACTCATCCTCTCCTGCTTCCTGGCCCTGGAATTCCACTACACTGGGGCATAGAACCTTCACAGGGCCAAGGACCTCTCCTCCCATTGATGACCGACTTGGCCATCCTCTGCTACATATGCTGTGGGAGCCATTAGTCCCACCATGTATAATCTTTGGTTGGTGGCTTAGTCCCTGGGAGCTCTGAGGGTATTAGTTAGTTCATATTGTTCGTTCTAAGGGGCTGCAAACCCTTCAGCTCCTTGGGTCTTTTCTCTAGCTCCTTCATTGGGGACCCTGTACTCAGTCCAATGGATGGCCGTGAGCCTCTAATTCTGTATTAGTCGGGTACTGTCAGAGCCTCTCAGAAGACAGCTAAATCAGGCTCCTGTCATCCAGTACTTGCCAGCATCCACAATAGTGTCTGGATTTGATGATTGAATATGGGAAGGATTCCCAGATGGAGCAGTCTCTGGATTGTCCTTCTTTCAGTCTCTGCTCCATAGTTTGTCTCTGCAACTCCTTTCATGTGTATTTTGTTCCCCCTTTTAAGAAGGAATGAAGTATCCATACTTTGGTCTTAATTCTTCTTGAGATTCTTGTGGTTTGTGGATTGTGATCTTCTAGGCTAATATCCACTTACCAGAGAATGCATACCATGTGCATTCTTTTGTGATTGGGTTACCTCACTCAGGATGATATTCTCCAGATCCATCCATTTCCCTGAGAATTTCATAAATTCATTGTTTTTAATAGCTGAGTAGTACTCCATTGTGTAGATGTACTACAGTTTCTGTATCCATTCCTCTGCTGAGGAACATCTGTGTTGTTTCCAGTTTCTGGCTATTATAAATAAGGCTGCTAAGAACATAGTGGAGCATGTGTCCTTATTACATGTTGGATCATCTTCTGAGTATATGCCCAGGAATGGTATAGCTGGGTCCTCTGGTAGTGCTGTGTCCAATTTCCGGAGGAACCACCAAACTGATTTCCAGAGTGGTTGTACCAGCTTGCAATCCCATCAGCAATGAAAGAGTGTTCCATTTTCTCCACAACCTCTCCAACATCTGCTGTCACCTGAGTTTTTTTATCCTAGCCAATCTGACTGGTGTGAGGTGGAATTTCAGGGTTGTTTTGATTTGCATTTCCCTGATGACTAAGGATGTTGAACATTTCTTTAGGTGCTTCTTGGCCATTTGGTATTCGTCAGTTGAGAATTCTTTGTTTAGCTCTGTACCCCATTTTTTTTTTTCTTCTTTTTTTAGTTTTTCGAGGCAGGGTTTCTCTGTGTAGCCCCGGCTGTCCTGGAACTCACTCTGTAGACCAGGCTGGCCTCGAACTCAGAAATCCATCTGCCTCTGCTGCTCAAGTGCTGGGATTAAAGGCGTGCACTGCCACCACCCGGCCTTTTTTTTTTTTTTTTGGTCTGTACCCCATTTTTTAATAGGGGTATTTGTTTCTCTGGAGTCTAACTTCTTGAGTTCTTTGTGTGTATTTCGTATTAGCCCTCTATCAGATATAGGATTGGTAAAGATCTTTTCCCAATTTGTTGGTTGCTGTTTTGTCCTATTGACAGTGTCTTTTGCCTTACAGAAGCTTTATGAGGTCCCATTTGTCAATTCCTGATCTTAGAGCATAAGCTATTAGTGTTCTGTTCAGAAAATTTCCCCCTGTGCCCATGTGTTCGAGGCTCTTCCACACTTTCTTTTCTATTAGTTTGAGTGTATCTGGTTTTATGTGGAGGTCCTTGTCCACTTAGACTTGAGCTTTGTACAAGGAGATAGGAATGGATCGATTTGCATTCTTTTACATGCTAACCACCAGTTCAGCTAGCACCATTTGTTGAAAATGCTTTCTTTTTTCCACTGGATGGTTTTAGCTCCTTTGTCAAGGAGCAAGTGACCATAGGTGTGTGGGTTCATTTCTGGGTCTTCAATTCTATACCATTGATCTACCTGCCTGTCACTATACAAATTCCATGCAGTTTTTTTTTTTTTTTTTTTTTTTTTTTTTTTTTTTTTTTTTTTTTATCACAGTTGCTCTGTAGTACAGCTTAAGGTCAGGGATGGTGATTCCAGCAGAGGTTCTTTTATTGTTGAGAATAGTTTTGGCTATCCTGGGTTTTTTGTTGTTACAGATGAATTTGAAAATTGCTCTTTCTAAGTCTGTGAAGAATTGAGTTGGAATTTTGATAGGGATTGCATTGAATCTGTAGATTGCCTTTGGTACGATGGCCATTTTTACTATATTAATCCTGCCAATCCACGAGCATGGGAGATCTTTCCATCTTCTAAGATCTTCTTCAATTTCCTTCTCAGAGACTTGAAGTTCTTGTAATACAGATCTTTTACTTGTTTAGAGTCACACCAAGGTATTTTATATTATTTGTGACTATTGTGAAGGGTGTTGTTTCCCTAATTTCTTTCTCTGCCTGTTTATCCTTTGTGTAGAGGAAGGCCACTGATTTGCGTGAGTTAATTTTATAGATAGCTACTTTGCTGAAGTTGTTTATCAGGTTTAGGAGCTCTCTGGTGGAATTTTTGGGGTCATTTAAGTATACTATTATATCAACAAAGAGTGATAATTTGACTTCTTTCCAATTCGTATCCCTTTGATCTCCTTTTGTTGTCTAATTGCTCTGGCTAGGACTTCAAGTACAATATTGAATAGGTAGGGAGAGAGTGGGCAGCCTTGTCTAGTCTCTGATTTTAGTGGGATTGCTTCAAGTTTCTCTCCATTTAGTTTGATGTTGGCTACTGGTTTGCTGTATATTGCTTTGACTATGTTTAAGTTTGCAAGAATTTTATTGAGTACTTTTACAGAGATATTCATAAGGGAAATTGCCCTGAAGTTTTTTTTCTTTGTTAGGTCTTTGTGTGGTTTAGGTATAAGAGTAATTGTGGCTTCATAGAATGAATTGGGTAGAGTGCCTTCTGTTTCTAATTTTTGGAATAGTTTGAGGGTTATTGGTATTATTGGTATCTTTGAAGGTCTGATAAAACTCTGCACTAAACCCATCTGGTCCTGGGCTTTTTTTGGTTGGGAGACTATTAATGACTGTTTCTATTTCATTAGCAGATATGGGACTGTTTAGATCGTTGATCTGATCTTGATTTAACTTTGGTACCTGGTATCTGTCTAGAAAATTGTCCATTTCATCCAGGTTTTCCAGTTTTGTTGAGTATAGGCTTTTGTAGTAGGATCTCATGATTTCTTGGATTTCCTCAGTGTCTGTTGTTATGTCTCCCTTTTCATTTCTGACCTTGTTAACTAGGATACTATCTCTGTACCCTCTAGTTAGTCTGGCTAAGGGTTTATCTATTTTGTTGATTTTCTCAAAGAACCAGTTCCTGGTTTGTTTGATTCTTTGTATTCTTTTTGTTTCCATTTGGTTGATTTCAGCCCCGAGTTTGATTATTTCCTGCCTTCAACTCCTCTTGGATGAATTTGCTTCTTTTTGTTCTAGAACTTTCACATGTGCTGTCAAAATGCTGGCGTATGCTCTCTCCAGTTTCTTTTTGTAGGCACTTAAAGCTATGAGTTTTCTTCCTAGGACTGTTTTCATTGTTTCCCATAAGTTTGGGTATATTGTGGTTTCATTTTCATTAAACTCTAGGAAGTTTTTAATTTCTTTCTTTCTTGACCGAATTATCATTGAGTAGAGTATTGTTAAGTTTCCACGTGTATGTGGGCATTCTATTGTCTATGTTGATATTGAGGAGCAGCCTTAGTCCATGGTGATCTGATAGGATGCAAGGAATTATTTCAATCTTCTTGTATCAGTTGAGGCCTGATCTGTGACCAATTATATGGTCAATTTTGGAGAAGGTACCATGAGGTGCTGAGAAGAAGGTATATTCTTTTGTTTTAGCATAAAAACTTCTATAGATATCTGTTAAATCCATCTGTTTCATAACTTCTGTTAGTCTCACTGTGTGTTTGTTTAGTTTCTATTTCCATGATCTGTCCATTGCAGAGAGTGGGGTGTTGAAATCTCCCACTATTATTGTGTGCGGTGCAATGTGTGCTTTGAGCTTTAGTAAAGTTTCTTTTATGAATGTAGATGCCCTTGCTTTTGTAACATAGAAGTTGAGAATTGAGAGTTCATCTTGGTAGATCATACCTTTGATGAGTATGAAGTGTTCCTCCTTTTTTGATCACTTTAGGGTGAAAGTCGATTTTATTCGATATTAGAATGGCTACTCCAGCTTTTTTCTTGGGACCATTGGCTTGGAAAATTGTTTTCCAGCTTTTTATTCTGAAGCAATGTCTGTCTTTGTCACTGAGGAGGGTTTCCTATATGCAACAAAATGTTGGGTCTTGTTTACGTACCTAGTCTGATAGTCTATGTCTTTTTATTGGGGAATTGAGCCCACTCATATTAATAGATATTAAGGAAAGGTAATTGTTGCTTCCTGTTATTTTTGTTGTTAGAGTTGGAATTCTGTTCATGTGGCTATCTTCTTTTAGTTTTGTTGGAAGATTACTTTCTTGCCTTCTTAGAGATGTAGTTTCCATCCTTCTGTTGGAGTTTTCCATTTATTACCCTTTAAAGGGCTGGATTTGTAGAAATATATTGTGTAAATTTAGTTTTGTCATGGAATACTTTGATTTCTCCATCTATGGTAATTGAGAGTTTTGCTGGGTATAGTAGCCTGGGCTGGCATTTGTGTTCTCTTAGGGTTTGTATGACATCAACCCAGGATCTTCTGGCTTTCATAGTCTCTGGCAAGAAGTCTGGTGTAATTCTGATAGGTCTGCCTTTATATGTTATTTGACCTTTTCCCCTCAGTACTTTTAATATTCTTTGTATTATGCATTTGGTGTTTTGACTATTATGTGGTGGGAGGAATTTCTTTTCTGGTCCAGTCTATTTGGAGTTCTATAGGCTTCTTGTATGCTCATGAGCATCTCTTTCTTTAGGTTAGGGAAGTTTTCTTCTATAATTTTGTTGAAGATATTTACTGGGCCTTTAAGTTGGAGGTCTTCATTCTTTTCTATACCTATTATCCTTAGGTTTGGTCTTCTCATTGCATCTTGGATTTCCTGGATGTTTTGAGTTAGGAACTTTTTGCATTTTGTGTTTTCTTTGACTGTTGTGTCAATGTTTTCTATGGTATCTTCTGCACCTGAGATTCTCTCTTCTATCTCTTGTATTCTGTAGGTGATGCTTGCATCTATGGTTCCTGACTTCTTTTCTAAGATTTGTATCTTCAGAGTTGTCCCTCTTTGTGATCTCTTAACTGTTTCTACTTCCATTTTTATATCCTGGATGGTTTTGTTCAATTCCTTCACCTGTTTGTGCTTTCCTATAATTCTTTAAGGGATTTTTTGTGTTTCCTCTTTAAGGGCTTCTACTTGTTTACTCATGATCTCCTGTAATTCTTTTTTTAAAGGGTTCATTTCTATTTTTATTTTGTAGTTTACTAATTATATTAACAAAACAAGCAAAACAGGAAGAATATCTATCTAATCTTAATAAAAATAAATGAGTTGAGGGATTTTTGTGTTTCCTCTTTAAGGGCTTGTACCTCTTTACCTGTGTTCTCCTGTATTTCTTTAAGGGAGTTATTCATGTCCTTCTTAAATTCCTCTATCACTATAGTGAGATATGATTTTAGATCAAAATCTTGCTTTTCTGGTGTTTTGGGATATCCAGGGCTTGCTGTAGTGGGGTACTAGGTTCTGATGAAGTCAAGTAGTCTTGGTTTCTGTTGGTAAGATTCTTGCATTTGCCTTTTGCCATCTGTTGATCTCTAGTGTTAGATGTTCTTGCTGTCTCTGGCTGGAGCTTGTTCCTCCTGTGGGTCTGTAAGCCCATGTCAGCACTTCTAGGATATCAGCTCTCCTCAAGTAAGACCTGTGCACAGTGGGGCTGTGGATCAGTTGTCCTTCCTGAGTCCTAGGGTCAGAGCACACCCTGGAGACAGGCTCTCTGCTTCCCGGAAAGGTGCAGAGGATCTGCTATCCCTCCTAGGTGTAGATGGAGGTAGAAAGGATCCTGTCCCAGCTGCCCTGCCACTTCTGAGGCCTGTGTCTCCTGGCTGGTCCTGCCTTCGAAAGTCACCTGAGAGAAAATGGTGATCTCACCTGAGTCCTTGGGTCAGAGGCAAGCTCTCCACTTGAGGATGGGGGTTGTGGGGGGGGGGGAAGGGGCAGAGAGGACTGTGGATCTGCTGTCCCTTCAAGGTGTAGATGAAGGTAGAAAGGATCCTGTCCCAGTTGCTCTGCCACTTCTGAGGTCTGTGACTCCCAGCTAGTCCCGTCTTAGAAAGTTACCAAAGAACCACAGGCAGGGAGCAGAAGAAATAGTCTTCCCCAGGGAAGAGAATGCCAATTGATTCTTTAGTACCAAATGGTCAGTTAGTCTGTAGTCCAACTCCCAACAATGGTCAGCAGCAGCTGTGAATGGAAGTCCAAGGATCTAGCAGTTGCTCCGTCCCACAAGGCAAGCAGGCAAAGAAGAGGGAGCAAGATACCATTTTCAACAAATTGCTGGTGGTCTGCATGTAAAAGAATGCAAATTGACCAATTTTTATCTCCTTGTATAACTCTCAAGTCCAAGTGGATTAAGGACCTACATATATAACTAGATTCACTGAATCTAATAGAAGAGAAAGTGGGAAAGAGTCTTGAATACATTAGCACTGGGGAAAATTTCCTGACCAGAACACCAATGGTTTATGCTCTAAGATCAACAATTGACAAATGGGACTTCATGAAACTGAAAAGCTTCTGTAAAGCAAAGGACACTGTCAATGGGTCAAAATGGCAACCCACATATTGGGAAAATATTTTTACCAACCCAACAACTGATAGAGGGCTAATATCCAAAATATACAAAGAACTCAAGAAGTTAGACTCCAGAAAACCAAAATAACCCAACTAAAAAATGGGGAGCAGAACTAAACAGAGAATTCTCAACTGAGGAAAGTGGAAGGGCTGAGAAGCACCAAAGAAATGTTCAGCATCCTTAACCATCAGGGAAATGCACATCAAAACAACCCTGAGATTCCACTTCATACCAATCAGAATGGCTATGATCAAAAACTCAAGTGACAGCAGATGCTGGCAAGAATGTGGAGGAAGAGAAACACTTCTCCATTGCTGGTGTGATTGCAAGCTGGTACTGTGGCAGTCCCTTAGGAAATTGGAAATAGTTCTACCTAAAGACCCAGATATACCACTCCTAGGAATATATCTGAAAGATGTTCCAACATATAACAAGGACATGTGCTCCATGTGTTCATAGAAGCCTTATTTATAATAGCCAGAAGCTGAAAAAAACTCAGATGTCCCTCAATGGAAGAATGGATACATAAAATGTGGTACATTTATATAATGGAATACTACTCAACCATTTAAAAATGATGACTTCAAGAACTTCACGGGCAAATGGTTGGAACTAGAAAATATCCGGAGTGAAGTAACCTAGACCCCAAAGGACATACACGATATGTACTCACTTATAAGTGAATATTAGTCCAAAATCTCAGAATACCCATGACACAACTCACAGACAATATGAAAGGCCAAAGTGTAGATGTTTCAGTTCTATTTAGAAAGGGGAACAAAATCTTCATGGGAGGTGGAGGGAGGGACTTTGGAGTGAGAGAGGAGGGGGAGGAAAGAAGGGGGCACAGGGACAGAAAATGGGTAGAAATTGGAGAAAAGTTGAGAGAACCAGGAGAATGAATAGAAATAAGTAGCAATGGGGATGGGGAACTTGGGGAACAACTAGAAAGTCCCAGAGGCCAGGGAAGCCAGAAGCTCCCAGGACCCAATGGTGATGAAATTAGCTGAACTACCCAACAGTGGGGAGATGGAACCTGAAGAGACCATTTCCAGTAGATAGTCATGGCCCCCAGTGAAGGGATGGAGCCACCCATCTCAATTGTCCCACCCAACTCAGAATTGACCCTGTCTAAAGGAAATGCAGAGACAAAAATGATGCAGAGACTGAAGGAAAAGCCATCCAGAGATCCCCCCACCATGTGGTCCATTCCATCTGCAGATACCAAACCCCAACACTATTGCTGATGCCAAGAAGTGCTTGCAGACAGGAGCCTGGTATGGCTCTCCTCTGAGAAGCTCTGTCAGCACCTGACTAAGGCAGATGCAGTTACTCATAGCCAATCATTGGACTGAGCCCAGGGACCACAAGAGCTAGAGGAAGGGCTTAAGGAGCTGAAGGGGACTGTAACTCCAAAGGAAGAACAACAGTATGAAGTAACCAGACCCCACAGAGCTCTTAGGGACCAAAAGAACTACCAACCAAAGAGTATACATGGGCTGGTCCATGGCTCTTGTACTGGCTGGTTTTGTGTAACTTGACACAGGCTGGAGTTATCACAGAGAAGGGAGTTTTAGTTGGGGAAGTGCCTCCATGAGGTTCAGCTGTGGGGCATTTTCTCAATTAGTGATCAAGGGGGTAGGGCCCCTTGTGGGTGGTGCCATCCCTAGGCTGGAAGTCTTGAGTTCTATAAGAGAGCAGGCTGAGCAAGCCAGGGGAAGCAAGCCAGCAAGGAACATCTCTCCATGGCCTCTGTGTCAGCTCCTGCTTCCTGACCTGCTTGAGTTCCAGCCCTGACTTCCTCTGGTGATCAACAGCCATGTGGAAGTAAGCTGAATAAACCCTTTCCTTCCCAACTTGCTTCTTGGTCATGATGTTTGTGCAGGAATCGAAACCCTGACTAAGACAGCTCCTGCTACATGCATAACAGAGGACTGGCTCATCTGGCATCAGTGGGTGGGGAGGTGCTTGGTCCTGTGGAGGATTGATACCCCAGAGAAAGGTGAGAGTGGGTGGATGGGTGAGCACCCTATTAGAGTCAAAGGGGAGGGGGGTGTAGTGGTGGAGTTTGAGGAGGGGAGACCAGGAAGGGGAAATAACATTTGAAATGTAAACACATAAAATGATTAATAATAATAAAAAATAAAATGCTATAACAATTTGTTAAGTCGGTTGAAACATAGACCACGAGAATGGACGTTACTCAGTGAATTGGAAATGCTTGCTGTGCTGTGGCTTAAGGCAGAGGAAGGATTCAAAGACCTGGGGAGAGAATTGTATAAGGAGGACTGTCATTTAAGACTTACCCACATAAAGGGTCTAGAAGATTGAACATTCACCAATGTTGTAGGAATGAGTCTGTTAGGGCATCCCCAGCATCCATGAAGAGCACTATCACTACTCTCTACACAAGCAAAGCCCTTACAGTGGGGAGGAAGCTACTTAGTTTGTTAGTCTGACATCTACCATGCCACCCCTTCTGTCTCATATCCTCATGTCACAGAGGAAGAGAGTAATGTGTCTTGTGTACAAATAGTTATGTGACAAAACAGTCATGCTCACCAAAAAGCAGTCAGTTGAAGCTTTACAGTCAATTACTGCAATTGTCCTTTTTGAGATACCTCCTTCCTGGGATATTCCCCCTTCACAGTAAATACAACCTGGTTTGCAGTTAGTTTATATGGAGAGATGACCAAATACATGAGCTCTGGATGCCCAGAGACACAGACACATGACAGTAATATAGATTATAAGGAAAATTTTAACAGGATATTTTTATTCCTCAAAATTTTTGTCCATGTAATCCATGCATCTTCGTCATAGACACCCCAACTACCTTTTCTTACTCCTCAGATACTCCCAACATACTCCTTCCCCCTTTTATGTCCTTCCCTTTCTGCTTAACAACTTGCAAGCTATGATAAATGCTGGCTATTGCTATGTTGATGGACCTTGTTGAATTGACTTACACTACACAGAGTTCATACCCGTTTCACCAGTACAGTGCCCTCAAGGGCAAATTTCACAGCACTGTTTCATATCCTATGGCTTTTACAACTTTCTTGCCTTCTCCTGTGATGTTCCCTGAGCTTTGGGGATTGGGGCAGAATTGATATAAATGTCTCTATTAGGGCAGAGCACTCAATAGATTCTCATTCATAGCATTGGGACCAATTATGAGTTTCTACACTAGCTGCCATCCACTGCAAAGAGGAGCTTTTCTGAGCTTTTCTTGCTTAGGGAGGGCAGCATTAATCTATGGGTGTAAGCACAAACATTTAGATAGCAGTTTGGCAATATATGGTTTACAAAAACAACAGCAATAGCTTTAGTCATTATCTTATACACTCACAATCTCTTATCTTTTGACTAAGTTACAGCACCAAGCTTGAGTTTCCTGCTGTGGAACAGACCACAAATCCAATCCCAAAGTCAATTGGTTAACTTGTAAGACCCTTGTGCCACTATTGAACCAGTGGGCACCTCTTGACTGGCAGTTGGTGTTGTAGCTAGGAGGAGTTGGCTTCTGGGATTCCACTGTTCCCCCCCCTCCCCCTGCATTGCACCTTGTAGCACCATAAGAGCTGGTCAGTCCTGGGGAAATTCTTTGTCAGTTTCTGCTTGATATCTGTATACATGTTAAGAAAATTCATGAAAGAGATGCTGTTCAGACCTTTCTGAATGGCAAGTGATACAAAATTATGTTTGTTCCTTATGAAAGTCCCCCAAAGCTGACCTTAGCAGAGAGAAGAGGAATTTAGTAATACAGTGCCTGAAATGATTTGCTTTGTGGCTGTTAGTCAGCTTGCTATCCAGCCAGGCACCCTATCATAACACAAATGAGTCCATGAGCAAAGTGGCCAGAAGGCAGGGAGAGAGGTGATGTTGGGCTCTCCACTAAGGATTGGCACTCTTCAAGGTCTTTAGAGGCTTCTGGTTGCTGTTTGTAGAATGCTATCTTCTGAGAATGACTGCCACCACCCTCATCAGAACAGAAGTGACTGCTTGCTAGAGATCCTTAGTATCAGGCTTGGGGACAGTAGTTTTGCCCCAATAGAAGAGTTGGTGAGAGTCATGGGACCTCCACTTGAGATTCCAGCTATAACATCTTATACCCCTCAAGTCTTCAGATGTAATTCTTCCTAATTGCCAGTGTTGTTTAGTATTACTATGTTGTTTTCATTTGTGACAGGTCTTACCATGTTCTCCTGGACTAATGTGATCCCTCTTGCATAGCCTCCTGCAAAGGTGGGCATGCCACACTACTGTTCCTAACTATTCGTCCCACCCTTTCGCTTAAGATGCTGAGACTTTCAGACAACTTCCTAAGAAGGTCATTAGGGGTGGCTTTGGATACAAGGACTCAGCTGACAGAAACAAATTTTATAGGGGTCATCACCTGGAATATGAGTTGTCGTGCCTTGGGGATTTGTTGCTTTGGGGGTCTTCATCCAATTCTGGCATTGATCTCTTGCCAGTAGCTTAGCTATCAAAAACAATAGATGTAGTATTTCAGAATGGATCTTTATGTCTCTTAGTCTCCTTGGCCACAGCTTCTTTAATAGTGTAAGGAGCCTCCAAATTAATGGGAGCTCAAAGAATTTCTGTCCCCACACACTGCTGGGTGTTAGATCCACTAAAGCCTGAGGATTCCCCTAGGTTTGGGAAACCCACATTTACAAACACCAGACCTGATTTTTAGAGTTCTTAGAACTCAGCCTTATGCCTGTCAGACCCTGACTCCAGGAAGCTCACTACCAGATGCAAACTTTGCCCCTTTATCCAAACACTGCTTACCTGGAATCTTTATCAGGAAACTGTAGAAGCCAGGTCAGAACTTACAGGACACTCATCTCTCTAGTCTTGAGGCTTTGTGCTTCATCTATGGCCAAGACCAGAACCTGGCCCATGCTTGGATACCTTGGTCCTTACTAGAGTTGGCTACCCTGAACAATTCCCCCTCCCTAGCAAGCTAGCCCCACAGTGACATGAAAAGCTGAACTTTACATACCCCTATGCTTCAACTACTGGCCAATAGGACACTCTGTGTTCATACAACCTGCCTCATTTGTGCTTCCCATGTGGTTCATACTTATGCTGGCACTTGGAAAGGAATCGCCAAGCACCCCATCAAGAGCCCCACTTGGTACCATGGCTCTGCTGGAAGCTATCAAACTCCCCAAATCAGTGGCGATCATTGCTTGCCAGGCTCCCCCAAAAAGAGTGGCTCTTAAAATCTGACAGATGACTTTGGGTGGCCTGGAGAAGCTGAGAGGAGGACAGAGATGTCAACTTTTTATGACTCAGACAGTAGGTCAAAGAACTCCCTGATCAGAGCCTAGGTAAATCAACTTGATCACACAGGCTCACCTGATCACCAGCACAGGTACCCTTCCTGTTCTCTAGGGTGGTTCCTGGGTCATCTCACTCTTCATCATTTGTCACTCTACAGCACATTCAGGGTCCCTTCTGCCATGCTGTCCTGCCTGAGGACGTGATTCTGTGCTCATTCATGTACCCATGTCTTACTACAGTCATCCAGGGTCAGCTAACTTAGCTTTCTGATATGTCAGTCCTCATTATTTCAGAGATTTGGGAAGATACAATTGCCTCTCACCATCTAACGAGAGGAGGAAAAGGAGGCAGAATCTCTACTGAGAGCCTCTCTGTGCCTGTCCTGAGTGGGAACCCCAGCCCAGGCAGGTTGCCCAAGTCTCAGCCTACATTGCAGCTCATCAGGTCACTAAGTGAGCTGTTCTTTGCCTCAGCTAATTGGTTGCCACTTGACATCACTGGCCTTGATGCTACTGACCCCTTACCAGAAGCTTGACACTTGAGGGGATCTTCTAACCTTAAAAGAGCTGGCTGACTCAAGATTATAGTCTTGTTTGAGCTGTTGACTACTTACTTGTGGCAGAATTTCCATATAGGCTTATGGCATACGCAGAGTTCCTGTAATCCCATTCCTTCAGATTCCTGTTCTCAGAATGCCATCTTTGATCTCCAGGAACTCAATAGCAGTGAGTGGGGTGTAGTAGCCAAGAGGGTACGTTTATCAGCTGTTGATGATTATTAGATAGGCATTTACCAGGAGGGCAAGGAGATGAGCAAAAGCAGTGAAAACAATGTGAACAAAGATGCGGCATGCGGGCTTGAGGGTGCTTCCTGTTAGAATGCCATAGCTGCTACACATGGCTGGATCTGGTAGTGGAGCCATTAGGCATCAGCATGTGACTATGGATCTGTGGGAAAGCTGTCGTGATGGAAGGCTGTCTACAAGATGTAACAAATAATTTGTTTTGGCAGAGGTGTTTTTGCACTCCCCCTTAGGTCCAGCTGTTGAATTAAATATTTAAAAAAAATCCAGTAGTTGGTTCGTTACCCATCTCAACTGTTTACATTCTTGAATGAAAGACCCATTTGGACAGCCCTCTAGGCCACACTCTCCTAGCTCCTTCACAGGCACCTCTCTTCTCCTCCATACTCTCCTGGTATGGCAGATCTCCCTTCTCCTCCCTCTTCTTCCAGGTCCCAAGCCCAAGAATCTTAAAGTTCCTCCTCTCTCTTCCCTGCTCAGCCATAGGCTTCTGGCATCTTTATTTACCAGTCAGGACCAACTGAGGGCAGGGTCCCTCAGTGACTTACCTTCAGACTCTCTCATGAAAACAATTTTTGGGGCTTAAAATACAAAGCAGCATTAGGACAAAACCACTACAAGGTGGATGGATCAAATGGTTTTGGAGAAGACCATTGTGAAGTTCCCACTTAGGGCCAGTAGCTGTTTTGCCTTATTATATCTACCCTCTCTAAACAGTTTGGCCAGGGTCACAAGTAACCTCTGTCAATGAGTGCTGACCTCATGCAAGCACTGGGTGTGGAAGACCAGGGGCAGTGCCTTCATACCTTTGCTGATGAGCACCTTTGTGCTCACACTGGCTGTATAGGAAGACTTAGGCCCCCAGTTAGCCAGGACCCTAGCAACAGCAGTTGTGGGAATTACTATCTTAAAAGACCTTGAGCACCAGGCAATCCTTTGTGGACTACCCACCTCTCAGTCCTATGCTTCTCATGGCTCTCTCATTATCTGGAGACCCTTCATTTAATGTAGATGGCATTTCTACTTCATTTGGTCAGAGGACACTGGTGTTAGGAAGTGCACGATGTATCTTGACTGGGAACGCCTGCAACTCTGGGGTCATTTATCCGTCTTCTTGCAGTCACTGACAACAAACGACTGTGTCTTACTCCTTTCTTTACATTATTAGCTTCTGTAGTCTTTGAACGAGTTTCTAGAATCTAGCTTGAGGTTCCCTGGTTCTTCTGGAGCACTGGCTTCTCTGTGATGCTTAGGCATGACTTTCACTCCCCACTTGCTGGATGGATCCTCCCTGACAGACACCTTCTCTGGTTTCAAAGTTCTGTCTTTTTTTTTTTAAGAGTCTTGGATTTCTTGAAGGCTGCACCACAAATCTATTTGTAAATTTATGAAAGGTCCTAGTTGGTTGAGGAATTTGTTGATTGAAGAACCTAGGGATGTTTGATTACCATGGTTTATACATGGGTGTCTTGTTATGTGGTCTACTTGCTAAATGGCCAGCCACTGCCTGATCATGTCATGGTCATGAGGTTCTACAGCAAGTTGAACAGGAATGATACAATTTTTTTTTTGATAATTTTTGACTTGTGTTATCCCTTTTTATTTTGAAAGGGAAAGAAGACACAATAACTGTAAAATACAGTGTTACTTTCGGGCCCCAGATGTCCACAGCAAGCCTTAGTGCACAGCATGCAGTGATACCACAGAAGGCCTTCAGCTCCTCCCCAGTGGTAAGAATACTATCCAGGTCAAATTAATTTCATGTTGAGTTGCCTTTTATGTGTACCCAAATGTTTTATGGGTTTAGATATCTATATGTAGTTCCTTATCAATGGGAAGAGTGGAAGGGCCATACTATCTGCTTGAATAGTTTATGACACTATAGGCCTCATCCTTCTGCAGATATCCAATCTATGTGGCCTAGTTCATCCTCTGAGGCAATTTTCACTGATGCCATGGCTCTGTAACACAGTTAATCTTCCTTCTATGTGTTTCCCGTGATGAGGTATGCATTATGTATGTGATGAGTATGGTGATGTGAGGATGATCAAATGATTTCATTATCTCACACCTAGATGGTAAGGCAGGTTTTCTTTTTTCCCCATGTTCAGGACATTTACTGCTGTTGACTTTGTCAACCTGTGAAGATCTTGTCTACTGGACCTGGGATAAGAAAATGGTTGCTGATATCCTCTTTTCAGGAATACACAGGGGCTTTAGTCACCAGATGTCAGTCATCATCTTTGGGCTCAACCTTTACTCTTAGCAGGACATGTTTGATGTGCGACACTGAGTCAGGTAATTTTGTGAGTGGGATGCTATGCGGGCAAGCACATGGTAGTTTGAATATCCGCTGTGCTAAAAAGAATCCTCTTCACCAGGGTGCCAGCACACAGCTCCCTGGGCTTAGCTTTCTGCTGAGATTTCTGCTGTGGCTGTCTGCAATCATACCATGGTTTCAACCTCTGGGGAGCCCAGCTGCCCACTAGACATTGGAAAGCAGAGAGACATGGGAAATGGAACTCGGTGAAATTGAAATACATGGCATGATCCTTGATAGGGCAGGCCATGCGGTAGGATGGATCCCTGGCTTATTCCTTCTGAGTGACCTTTCTTTTACTTCACCAGCCCTTTTCTTCCATTGCTTGGCTTCCAATCACCACTTTCTGTTGGATAGTTTACTTCATGTTTCTCATAAGAGAGATGTTTTGGGAATGGCCTTCTTTGGTGACAAGTATGTTAAGTCAACCAACCCCAAAATATGTATATCTGAGAAGGATATTTAAAATATCAAGGTAAAATGCAGACAAGCATGCAGCTAGCACATCTGTTTGTTTCTAATATGATCTCCATTGTTTTCCTCATTCTCAACCTGGTGCCTGTTCCTGGGCAGCACTGCCTCTTTTTGGCCATAGGGCAGTAGTGTACTATGCATGTACAAGCAGTTTGCAATTTGATTTTTTTGGTGGGTTGGGGGCTCCTGCTTTTTCAGAGAGTCTCTGTTACACTTTGGGACTTGGCTACTGAATTGTTCCTGAGGTAGTGTCTGCTGGGGGTTAGAGGTGCTGCTGTCTTGTGTGCTCATGTTCTCCAACTGAGGTTCCTTCCTGGAGAAGGGATGGGTCATGTCCCAGGAGTATGTGTTACACTTTGTGTTTTAGTTACTAGCTCTGATCACTCCCTGGGGAGCCTTGATACAGGAGGTTTGTGATAATGAACTCTCCAAAGATGAGAAGGTCCATAATACTTCTGGAGTTGGGGTGGTGCTATCCCTCTCCCCCAAGCTGCTGTTCATGCAGTAAGGGCTCTTGATTGCACTAGGGTTTGTTTTTTAGAGTGTATTCTCTCTGGAAGTACAGAGTTGCAGATGTGCTATGTACCCTTCTACCCCTATATTCGAGATGAAGCTTGCCTTTAGTGGTCAAGTGAAAATGGGATGGATAGGAACAGTATGTGTCCTCAGGCTGAGGGGGTGACAGTGCTCCCCCATTTCCCAAGTTTCTTAATATGTTTGTGAGATTGCCTCTGGAGTGAACACTGATGAACACTTCAATACTATCCCCTCTTCTTTTCCTTTCTTCAAAAAGTCTTGTAATTCTTGAAGGCTGTACCAGTAACCTATTTGTAAATGCATGTAGGGTTTCTACTTGGTTGGGGAGTTTGTTGACTGAAGAAACTAGGGATGTTTGATTGCCATGGTTCATAGAGAGAGTTTATGTTGGTTTAAGACACAAGAGTTGAGGAATTCTTGTGTCACAGGCCATGTATCCCAAAAGACCTGGTAGGTCAGCTTTCCTGCAGAATTTCCTGATTCTTGGTTCCCTCTGGCAGATACCACCTGCCTAATCACAGGCTATGCCTGCCATAGGAGCATGTAGGCCTCTAGCCTGTGGAACTTCTCCATCCTCTCTCTATTACCTCTGAGAAACACCATCCACCCAACAATAGGCCACAACTGCCAAATCACCAAGTAGACCAGCTACTTGTGCAACTCTCCCACTCTTGGTTCCCACAGCCAGAAACCTCCTGCCCAACCACAGCCCACTACTACCAAAAATGCAGCTCAGCTAGCTGCTCATGGTCCTTCCCACTGTCTTAGTTCCCTTGACCAGACATCACCTGGCCAACCACAGGTCATGCTTTCCAGAAGACAAGGTAGTTTTCTGTTTCAACACCTACTCACTAACTGTACACAGTATTTAGCTTTCATCAGTCACAATCCTCTGCTGTCCCTCCCTGTTTCATTGCTGTGTCCCAGTCCCAATACTAGCAGACAACCCCTGAATAAATGTAGGCCCTGCCTGACAGAAGACCATGCAGGCTCCCAAGGTGGACCTACTCTACTTTCTTCCCCACACCTCCAACATGATTCCCAATCTTCTCCCCTCCTCATCTCTGTATTCCTGCCTGCAACTCATTTGGAGACTCCCTGTTATATCGGAGTCCATGCAGGCTACCAGAACTAGTGACCCAACTCGTTCAGACACCCACTCCCCACTTGTTGAGACCATATCTGTCACCATCCATGCAGACTCCAATTCTGGTGGAGAGCCTCTGTTCAACCATAGATCATAAAGGCCAGAAGAGCAGAGTCAGAAAAGAAACCAAAGAACATAAGACCCACCCAATAAAGATAAACCCAGAAACCAACACCTTTACCTGTAATCATCTGAACCAGAATCTTTGAAGACAATTTAATAATAACACAACAATAACCAGGGAAACATGTGACAAGCAGAGCCCAATTGTGATACTACAGCAAGCCCCAAGTATTACAACACAGCTGAAGCACAGGGAATGACCTTAAAACCAAACTTTATGAAGATGATATGGGTCTTTAAAGAAGAAGTGAATAAATGGAAGGAAATAGGAGGGGCACAAAAATTGAAGGAAATGAGTAAATGCTTCAGAGAAATCCAAGAAAAACAAGCAGTTGAAGTAAATTCATAAAACTGTTCAAGACCTAAAAATGAAAATAGAACCATTAAAGAAGAGACCAACTGACACAGCTCTAGAAATGGAAAATCTAAATAAGCAAATAGAAACTACAGATGAAAGCATCACCAATAGAATACAAGAGATGGGTGAGAGAGTCTCAGATACAATGAAATATATCTGTCAACAAAAATGTTAAATCTAAAAAAAACTCCTGATATAAAACATCTGGGAAATCTGGATACTATAAAAATATCAAACCTCAAGATAATAAGAATAAAAGAAGGAGATGGATCCTACTTTAAAGACTCAGAAAATATTTTCAACAAAATCACACAAGAAAAAAATTTCTCACCTAAAGAAGGAGATGCCTATAAAGATAAAAGAAGAATACAGAATGCTAAGTAAATTGGACAAGAAAGAAGGCCTACAGAATCAACTGATTGGATTCAAGTTGCTCACAGAGTTCAGGGAGCCTGTCTGGGTCTGATTTAGATAGTCTGCATATATTGTATAGTTGTGAGCCTGGTGTTCTCATGGGAATCCTAACAGTGGGAGTGAGGTTGTCTCTGCCTTTTTGCCTGCACTTAAGACCCTCTTCCTCCTTCTGGGTTCCCTTGTCTAGCTGTGATATGAGGGTTTGTACCCAAACTTATTGCAACTTTTTAGGCCATGTCCAGCGGATCCCAGGGATGTCTGATCTTTTATTTGAAGGGCTATGGAGGAGGAGTGAATATGAGGGGAAGGGATGTGGGAAAGGGAATGTGGAGGAATGGAGAGAGGAGAGATGGTACTCAGCATTTAATGCATGAGAGAATAATGAATAAAATAAAGTAATTTTTAATAATGGAAAATCACAAGAGGATCTGCAAAACAAAGAGTTCCATATTTGAAGGAAAAGAAAAATTGGATGAGATATATCAGAGTGAGTTTCTCCCCCTCTGTGTGTTTGCACATGTGTGTGTGCATGCATATGTACATGTGTTTCTAACCAGATGTAAAGAATACTCATCAAATGACTCATGTGTGAATGCAATGTGCACAATCAGAGACTAGAGTTGGTAGATTTTGAGGGCTTCTGGATCTCTATTGGTGTGACTATGTAGTAGTCAGGATGCTACGGAGGCCTGCAGTAGAGCCGTGGGGGTGAGCTGTCTCTATCCACTCTGTATTCTCTTCTGGCCTCCAGATGGACCCTCGAGGCTTCTCAGGCTGTTGCTGCCTCTAACCCAGTCAAACATATCTCTTGGACACATACAACAGGTAGATTCTCTGGGTATTTTGCTCTGCCTCCAGGACCACTGTATCCTCAGCTCACAGGTATACCTGGAGACAGGCAGCTGGGCTGACATTCTCACTGTGCATGAAGTTTCCCTCAGGTCTACTGTTTCTTCTCATTTTCCTTGGTAACCACTAGTACTCCATGGATCTTTTTTCTAGGGCTTTCTGAGTCCTGAGTTGAACAATGCACTAGACCACCGCCATTCTGGGATGCTGTCCAGTGTGGAGTTCCCTACAGGGCATGGGCAGAATGAATATTAGCTCAGAACTTCTTCCCAGAATAGTCGCTCAGTCCTCAGGGAAAAACAACCTTTTGCCTTTAGTGTCATCCAATGATATGACAGAGAATCCCACTGGCACACAGCCACCCAAAATTCCTACCTGGTTCTCTACTCCCTGCTCCTGTCTGCATCCTCAGCAGGCTTCTCTCCATTCTCTGGTATCATCCTCCAGGGACTACAGTGTCTCTAAGAGCAATCAAAACAGCCACAAGAAAGGGTCCTCTTAGTAGAAATCTGTAGGACTCATGCTGGACTGAGCTGGTCCTGTGCTGGCTTGTGTGGTACCATGAGGGGCTCGCTGATGCAGCCTGGGTCTCTTCTCTACAGCTGAGGCCTATGGTGGGGCACGTTAGTCAAGGAGGAGGCAATGGATAAATGTGTAAATGAAATTTTATTGTAGGAAAGAGAAAATAGGCTGGTAAAATAGAGAGAAGGAAAGGAGAGGAACAAGAGGAGAAGAGAAGGAGAGAGAGAGAAAGAGAAAGGAGAGGCAGAAAGCAAGAGAGCTAGAAGGCAAGAGAAGAGAACAATGAGCAGGAAAGAGGGTAAGAAGGCAAGAGAGAAAAGAGAGCAAGAGAGGAAGAAAAGAAGCAAGAGAGGGGGAAGGGGGCAAACCTTCCCTTTTATTGTGTGAGGCATGGCTATCTGTCTTTGGGGCAAGACATGTCTGGCTGTGGTCAGATGACTGGGGGTAGGGTCCAGCTAGAATGCTTGGGGCATTGTCTGCCTGATAGAACACACATCTCCTGCAGGGGCAGCTGTGAGGGTCTGTGACTAAAACAGGAGCCAGAGACTCTGGAGTTATAGCCAAGCTCCTTCTGCCCCCTGCAGGCAGAAACTGCCCACTGAGGCTCCAGGGCTCAAGGCCAATTACTTGACTGAGCCTATGTTGCCTGAACATACCACTGTCTCACAGGCATGGGCCCTAGGCTGATTCCTCTAATATTCTGTTGCTCTTTTTCACCAACCCTCCTTTAGCACACTTGCTCAGCCTGGGGACACTGTCCTCTGCTGTCTACATGTAGTCAAGTTCTGGAGGACTCCTCATAGGAGGGAGGACAGGACTGTGTTTTTCTTTAAGACAATAGCTACCTTATCATCAAATCCCTGTGTATGGCTTCTAGTAATTTATTACGGGAAGGGGACAGTATTCAAAGTACATTGTAACCATGCACTTTTCTACCCATGCCTCAGTTCCTGAATAACTTCTTGGAGGCTTACTCTTAATTAAAAGATGCTTGGGTTATAACTTGTTTGTTCCCGACTATGTCTTAACTTATTTAATCCATTTAAACTATATGTCTGCCATGTGACTACTTATCTCTTTTTGGTTCCATATGTCCTTGGAGCTCGTTGGGGGACATCTCCCACCTCGATTATTTCCTAGAGTTCCAATTTCTTTGTTGAAACCCCCAATTTTTACTTCCTGTCCTTTGTGAATAAGCCGTCAGATTTTTTTAATTGACAGGTGATGCTTCCACACAGTACAGAAGAGATTATCCCTACAGTACACAGTAATGAAATCTACCAGGCAACCATGATTTTGCTCTTACCCAAGCATGGTTTCTTTGGCATTGGGAGGGAGCAACAGAAGCTGAGCAAACACTGGCATTTCTGTTCATGCACTTCTAGAATCATCGTCTTTGTGGAACTCTAGGCACACCATGGTACTGCCCCCAGAGGTGCTCCTAAGGGTTTCTCTGGAGTATGGGCTTTTGTCTTCTGAGGCTCAGGGCTTGTGCTCTGGGCTCACTTGGTGGAATCCTCTAGACAGTCATAAGTGTTCTTACTATAAATGTGGAAGATGCAACGTTTGGAAATGCATGTGAATGAAGATACCCAGGGAGGCCAGAAGTGTTGGGTATATGGAGCTGAGATTACATGGAGTCACTGTGGGGCAGCAAACCCTGCCAGGAAACCCGGTAATGTTGAGCGGGTTAGAAGCCCCAGAACCCAAAAGGGGTTTCACTTGCTTTGGACCAGACTCCTGACACATGGAGAAGATCATGACCTCATCAGTTATGTAGAGACAGCACCCCAAGCCCCTTCACATGCAGATGAGGCAACCCTAACATCTCAGACCAAGTCAATAGAAAGCATCTGCTGTCAGACCCCAACCCACCCCCAAATATATATATATATATATATATATATATATATATATATATATATATATATATGGTCCTATCGAGAAAGAATGAAAGTGTGTAAGAATTACTCCATCGCCTGAGAGCATCTGTCTTATAAGAGCTGTAACACTTCCTGGGGAAGAGAATGCTCTCCTGAAGCTTTCATTGGAAGGTTCCTCTGCACTGTACTTGGTAGCTTAGTGCCTGCCAGTGGCTAGGCTCTGCACAGCACACCATCTTGGCACAAGGCTGCATCTGAAGCAGTAGCAGAGCCTAAGCAGCAAGCAGTAGTTGTACTCCTCTCTCCCTGCTGCCACCTTCTCCCCTTAGCTTGAATGTTTCTGCTGGGTCAGAGATCTCTGCAGATAGTGTTTGCTATACAGACAAGCAACTAGTGGCCACGTGGGACAAGAACAGCAAAGGCATTGTTACAGATACAGTGGGAAGGGGAGCCCTGCCCCTCTTGTACCCTTCTGCCCCAACTTTGGAGACAAACAATCTGTTCTTCCTGCGGTGCTTTCACTCAGTGCCACCCTGTGGATTTGGACAGTCTGAAGGGGCAACTGAAGCTTTCTTTCTACTTCCTGGTGTTGGCTGAAGGTCCCTCTAGCCCCTGTCTAAATCCCGACAGCCTGCAATGGGCCTTGGCACAGACTCTCCACCTAACTTCTTAAAATAAAAACAAAAAAACCTGGTATTGCAGCATCCACTTAAAAGCCACAGGGAAGCTACCAGTTCTTAAATCTGTGGTAAGATTTTGGACCTCTGTGGAATACCTCAAAGCCAACAGGCCAAAGGAACATTCCCATTGGACAAAATGTTTCTCCTCTTTTCTGTCATGGGCAACTTATCATTGCAGAAAAAAATCCCCCAGGGTGAGGGAGATATGTGCCCTACTAAAATCTCAAGGAATAAAGATAGCCAAAACACAAGTGTCCTTGATTTGGGAGGGAGTCCTTCAGCTAGTGCCATGCATGGCCAAGGATAATACTTACAGCCATGACTCATGGACCTGAGTAGCTTCTCTCATGAGAAACTGAGACACCCAAGAAGAAGAAGAAAAACTCTTCCCTCTATTTTTTTTTTTGAAATCTTAGCTGCAATTCAGTAATGCATAGGGCCATCTAAAATAGGACAGGCTGATAACAACACAGCTCCTGATCCCCCTCAGTCAGATGATTCATAAGATCAAGGTCCTAAAGAACACCCTATTTCAGATCTCACAGCCCTTACCCAACCAATAAGGGAAATACAATCCATCAACCCATCCCTGCCTCCTTATCCCTCAGAGGAAACACTAACTAAACCTCCTAGTTCTCCTACCATCACCCCAAAACAGGGTTCCATTAGAAAACCAAATGAGCTTCCACTGGCCTCTCCTCCTACTCCACCTTCCTCCACCTAATCAGAGAGAGAGAGAGAGAGAGAGAGAGAGAGAGAGAGAGAGAGAGAGAGAGAGAGAGAGAGAAAGAGAGAGAGATCTCCTCCCGTCCTCAGCCACAAAAGCCAAAGACCTACAAAATGCTTAGACAAAACCCAGCCAAACTCCATAGTTCCCTACACTCAACCATCTACTACACAACAACTTTGTAATTTTTGTAATTCCCTTGTAAAAACAAACCCCACTTCCCATGCTACACAGGACTCTGATACGGGTTCTCTAGAACCCCCAAACCCTACAGCATTCCCCCATTAATATTAACCCCAATCAAACTAAACCACTTAACTGGTATCCATTCCAAGCCTCAGACTTAAAAGAACTCTGGAAAGCAGTGAAGGAAGATGACATCCACACATTTTGGACAAAATCTCTCCTACAGAGACATATTGCCAACCTAACCATGACCTAAGATTGGAGAGATATTTACTGCACCTCCTTACCCTGCCCGATGTTTTTGGAATAGAAGGCCCTATTTTGAGATGAATATCACCACCCAGTCATGCAAAATCGAGACTGAGGAGATACCCCATGGGGTTTTGATGGAATCTTTGGCCAGGAAGAGTTTTCCACTGGAGCACAGCAGGTGGCTCAGCCAGCAGGGTATTATGAGCAAGTCCGCTGCAGCCTCTTTGCAATGCAAGCTTGAGACAGGTTCACCCTGCCCTCTGGTTCAACAGACCCCACCTCCTCCCTGCTCTCTCTCTGTCAAAAGCCAGGAGAACCCCTATCCGATTTTATTCTCAGAACTAGAATAAGCCTAAAAAGGCCCCAACCTCACAGCCAGAGATCTTTTAAATACCGTTGTATATAAAGATATGATTTCTGAATCCAGACTAGCCTGCCAGGATCTTTGGGATGAGCACCATGATAGATGGATTGTGACAACCCAAGATATAGGAACATCACATCAGTTTACACCCATGGCTCAGGCATTTGTGACAGCAGTAAAAAAAGAAGGAATCTGCATCAAATGTGTAGAGACAGGACATCAGAGAAATGAATGCCACAAAACTCCCTTCCCATAACAGATCCTAATCCCCCTAAGACAATTTGCCCTCAATACAGGAGAGGTTTCCACTGTAAAAGTGGATTGTACCTCACTATATGATAAGGACAGTAAGCCAGTGGAGCCTTTAAGCTTAAGAGAGCCCACAGCCCCAACAGTAAGAGGGATAGCTACTCCCATAGAAGTCTTATGGGTGTCCAGCATCTCTGAAGGTTCCCACCCAAAATTAACCATCAAAATAGATAACAAGCCATTTCAGTGCCTTATTGATACTAGAGCAGACAAAACAATTTTAAGACAACAAGAGACCCCATGTGACTGATCCCTGGGCCTCAGCTCCTAGGTGTAGGGGCTACATCCCATGTATTTATCACGAAATATGTCTACAGGTAGGAGGACTCTGATGGAGCTACTGGCCTCATATTTCCCCCTGATAACACAAGTAGCTACCCATCTGCTAGGGAGAGATAGCTTATAAGCCCTAGAGGTAGTGTTTACCACCCAATCAGAAAGAGACCACATCAAGATAGAGGACATTATATATAAAGGAAATGATACTCAAGGAGACCCTAAAAACCTGCCTCAAAATCACCCCCCCCCAATTCTAGGGGACTGTTAGATTTTTATAGTCCTAGTCTTGATTGGCTCTCCAACACAGCCATCTGGGTCCCACAGAAATATATTTTTGTTACCATAGACACATACTTGCATTTTTATATGGGCTATAGCCCAAACAAGTGGAAACTCAAAAAGGTTAATTCACCATATGGTCTCCACATTTGCCCTTATGGGCATTCCTCAACCGATAAAAACTGATAATGACCCTGACTTCACTAGCTCTCAATTCAAAACCTTCTGCACACCTTGGGAAATTTCCTACCACACAGGGATTTCTCACAACCATCAGGGCCAAAGAATAATAGAAAAAATACATCAAACCATAAAAGCCCAACTTCTAAAACAAAAGACAATCACTTACTCCCCCAATGTACAATTAATAATGGCTCTGATTACACAAAACATATTTAATATCTATAAAACCCTCAAACACTGCCCTATCTCCTTTTATTGGTACATAACAAAATTATACTCCCCATCCTAGTTAGATGGCATGATCCTTTGGATGGAATTTGGAAGGGACCAGACCCTCTCATTACAAACCAGAGGAGTTTTGTTTGTGTTTTTCCACAGCAAATATCTGACACAACCACACCAACCAAGAAGAAGTCCTGCTTCTTGATGGCAGATCAAGAACAGAGGAGGAGGAGGAGGAGGAGGAGGAGGGGGAGGGAGGAGGAGGAGGGGGGAGGAGGAGGAAGAGGAGGAGGAGGAAGCACCATACCCAGAGGGACAGCAATATCTCCTGGAAGGACATCCATGACTTGGTGGCTGCTGCCCAGGCCATGTGCCCACCACGAGCTCCCCTCTCCTCTATTCTCTTGGCTGTTTTTGTCATTCTTCATACTAACTCTGCTACTGCCCAACCTCTCCACAGCCTTTCCAACACCTACCACAGGGGATTCTTTGCTAGGGAAACCTACAATGGACACAACAAAGTCATTGGAATCCAGGATTGCCCACTTGAGCGATGTCCAAAGAAGACTGAGATCTCCCTACACCTGGATTCCATCTACCCAATCCCAGCCATTTCCTCTGCTTTCCTTACTGAAACAGGTGAATGTCTCCAGGAGGTCTCCACGTATGGAAGTTGCAGATATTAGAGCTGCAGAATGGAATCAACCAGCCATGGAGATACCACCACCACCAACCTTAAAACTAACTTTCAGCTTTCCATCAGCAACCCATGGGATGAACACTGGTGAACTGGAGTCATGGGTAAACTTTACACTAATGGCTATGCCAAATACCCCATAGCTGACCTACATGTCTCCCATGAGCTTGTTCTTGCTTCCAAATCAGTCTTTACTCATGTTAATATTCTTCAATAGTCTCCTGTCTACAGCCTATCCAGCTGTATATTCAGCTGGCCTCCTTCTCTTAACCATTCATCCCAACTCCTCTCAATGCTTTTTCTGTGCTTCTCTTTACTGACCATTACTAGCAGCTGTTCTCATTAACATTTCCTTTCATGAACTCCATGATCCCTTAACCACAAGGAAAGCACATGGAATTCCTCTCTTCGACCTAACCCCCTCTTTGCCTTGTAGGATCCTCCTCAAAGCCCCATTTTACATGTGCCCATGACATCACCATCACCAAATCAGTAGGTGTTAACCCTCCTGCTTTCCTTTGGCGCTAAGGCACTACAGGTTCCTGTATTAATCCCCCTTTTCACGGCTCCTGTAACCTGTGATAAAGGTTCCTCAGCTTTATCTCTATGGACCTGAAAAACTCACCTTGCAGATGGGAGAGAGCCAAAAGAAGAGAGAGAGAGAGAGAGAGAGAGAGAGAGAGAGAGAGAGA
>JADRCD010226185.1:0-21494 GCA_019843815.1 Montemys delectorum
AGGTGAAGAGAGAATGATCCAGAGAAAGAGAAAGAGACAGAAGACTAGAACAAGCTGTCAAAGTTAGTTCGAGGCCAAGCAGAGAAATTCAGTCAGAGTCTGAGAGAGAAGCCATATTGAATCAGTCAGCTTGGAGAGGAGTTTGGGCCAGAATAGCTGAGTTGAACCAGCCAGTCAGAGTTCAGGACGAAAGAGAACATGAGAATTTATTCAGCAGTAAGTATCCGAGGTTGAAAACATTCTAGGCCTAGATGAGATTGCACAGATGCTAGAACCTTCCAGAACTAGGCTTAGTTAGGTTAGCAGACTGAGGAAGTAAGCCTTGGAGATGAAAATTACAACAGGCAAATAAAACTGACTTTAACAGTAGAGTGTTTGTTTGAAATCTGGTTTTGGTATCACAGTTATATTAGTTTCATAAAAGGAATGAAGAAATAATCTCTATTCTTCTGTCTTCCACAATATCTTATGTAAAATCAGTGTCATTTCCTAGACTTACATATTTTGTTGTTAGTATTTCAAAATATAAATTAAATTGTCTTTATGGTTTTAATGTTACTCAAACCATCTGGGTCATATTAATAAGTCATAGTCATTTTTCCTAGAGAATTGTTTAATTTCATTAAAATCTAAGTGGCAATCCAATGACATTCATATATTACACCTCAGACATCCAGGAAGGTTGTCTACTTTCAGAGACAACCTTGCTACAACCTAGCTTCGGAGACAAGTATGCTACTTTCAGAGCTGACATTGCTTATTTGGATTATCTGGTGTCCTTTTCTCTTCAGCATTTGTAAAAACTGAAAAAAAACCCAACCAACCAAAAACAACAACAACAAACTCCCCCAAACAAAACAAAACATACAAACAAAAACAAAAAAAGCAAAACAAAACAATGTTTCAATTTTTTTTTTATTTTTCATTAATTGTGTGGATTCCTGATTTTTCCCATTTTTATCCTTCCCTTCATGTTTTATGCTTATGTTTATTTTCTTCTATCTCATTTTGAAAATTACATATTTGTGTATGTGAAAATATGATTGATGGATGTATGGTATGTGTGTACTTGTTCACTTACAAGCATGTTTATGCCAGAGAAGGACTTCAGGGATCCCTCAATCACTTTACCTTCTTCTTTAGAGACTAAGAGTTTCTGAACCCAAATCTTGTTATTTCTTCTAGACTGGCTATACACTGGGCCTTGCAACCCAGATTCATCTATTTCTCTGTACTCTGCAGTGCTGGAGTTATAGAAAACAGGTACGTGTGGCCATGTGTAGCTTTTACATGTAGATTTGAACTCAGGTCCTCATGTTTTTATAGTATGTGTTTTTTTACTTAGTTGTCTCCATAACTTTCTTCTCATTTCCTAATGTGAGAGTGTTCTCTAAAATAGGCTGGATAAAATTTTATCTCCATATTGCTTAGTTTATAATTAACATTGAAACATTGTCCATGCATTTTCATTAAAATCCAGATTCTAGTTGATTTCCCCAGAGCCTTCTTCTTTGATATACGGAGAACTTAGAATTGAGTGGTGGCTGTTCCAAGAGTTAGGAGAATTTTCTCTTGATCTGTTCCTGTTTAATGGGGCATATTATTGTCTAATGGAAGAAATGATTCATTTTAATTGTTTAAATCACCAAGTAGTAGATATTGTCTGAGTAATATAAAGGATGTATTTTGTTGTTGTCATGGAAAACTAACATGAACATCAATTCAAGCCTGTTGGTTTATACTGTTATTAAAATCATTGTATTTTCTCAGTTTTAGTTATTATTTTACTATTGTTTGTTCTGTAAGGAGTATCATGATCTTGTTTATACTCAGCCCAGTTTTAGGTCATTGTTCCCTTTATTAATTCTCCTTTCGATGTTATCACTGTTTGCTCCACACATTCTGAAGTTGTGTTGTTCACAAATTCATGTTTAGGAATTCTGTTTCCTTGAGGTATCAGTTCTTTTGACCCAATTAAAAGTCAGTCGTAGACTGGGGAGATAGCTCATTGGTCAAGGGACTTACTACTCTTACAATCTGGGTTAAGTACCCAACACTGATACTGGCAGCTCCCAACCACCTGTTACTCCAGTTTAAGGTGATTCAATACATCATCACTGGCCTCTGAGTACACACAACCACATTGGGAGCATAAACATACATGTAGGCAAAACATGTGTACACATAAAGAAAAATAAAATTTAAATAAATCTTTAAAAATAAAATCAGATAGTACTAGAACTATGTCTGTTGAGTTGTTTACATGGTGTGCCTTTCATTTACTTTTAACAAGAGGAAATCACTATATTTAAAAGTAGCTAATTTTAAATGGGAGGTAGTTTTATTATTTTTTTTGTATCTGGTCTACCAGTCTCTTTTCATGGTTTTAGTCATTTACATATGAAGAAATTAAGGCTAGAAGGCATAAATCATCTAAAATTTTTAGAACTGTTAACCAGTGTCTCTCCCTTTCATGTTTATAGGCTGTCTTCTTATTGTACTACTCATTGGTATGCTCAATTGGCTTTGTAACATTAAGACTAATGATTGCCTCTCTCCATTGGCAGCTTGCATGGCATTCTCTGGTGCTGAGAGCTAGTCTTCAGGAACTGCAAAACAAGTTCATCTCAAATCTAGCAATTTTACTAATGCCCAGGATATGAGTATCCCTTCTGTAGGTGCCGATAAAATATTTAAAATATGGAAGCTTATGGACACATATGGGAGTAAGAAATAGGACAAATAATAGGTCAGAATGACCTTCAAAGCTTCAACAAAACACAATGAGTTACAGGTAACTAAGGATTTCTGAGACTGTGAGAAGTGATCTTCTCCAGTAAGAGCATACCAATTAGTTATTCAATGCCAAAGGATCAGCATTGAAAATGGACTCATAGGTAACATTATACAGACCAAGTATATTATGCTTAGAAATCCATATGCATGTACATATATGTGCATAACAATCATTAATGGAAAAAAGAGGCCCTTCTTTGCATAACATGAAGGAAGTTATACGAGAGTGTTCAGAGGAAGGAAAAAGAATGGACTGATTATGCAACTATACTGTAATCTTGAAATATAAATAAACAATAGGGAAAAGTAGTGAATCCAGAGTTCAGAGTATAGGAGCTTGCACTTTGGTAATGATGACTTAAGTATATTGTCCCACTGACTGACCACAGAGCTTAGCTCCTGAGAATGCACATGTGCATCAGCCACAGTCTTAACCCAGATATATGGAATAATGTGGTGTTCAGCTGTCTGTCATAAAGCTCTGCAAAGCAGCTTTAAATCCTGGTTTGGGGCATGAGTATGAACAGTGACCACATTGCTGGAGTCTAAGACCTGTTAGTCCGAAGAATTTGTGGCTCTGCATGTTTAACATGCAGAGACACATAGAAAGACATTGGGATTAGGGTCTGGATCACATTTGCATGAAATAGTAAAAGAACCTTAGTATGTGACCTGCAAAGAGTTATGGAGCTTGCATTTGTAAGGGCAAAAAAGAACACTCTTACTGAGTGTTCTCTACAAATCAGCTATAGCAACCCTTCATGTGAACATGAGCATATGTTTATTTCATATGGTTTGCATCACTCTGTCTTCTGAGTTTTAACTGTATCCTTTAGCTCTCTCATGGCTATCGTCATTCACATTTAGCTATGTTGTAATTGCTGTTTTATTGTGGGGTTGGAATAAAGCTGTTCTCATCATCGTCTCTACTATGTTTTTGATATGAGCACTATAAATTCTTTTTTTAAAAAAAATCTAAGTAATTACTGGAAAATGGTTCTTGTTTTACAATGACTCGTCTATGACCTCTCTATAACGTGTGAATGTGTTACAATATCTCATTGGTCTTCCCGTATAGCTTGATCTCCAAAGACTGTTTAAAATTCTTTTATGCATCTTATACATTAAAAATGTTACTTACATATGTTTTAATATTTGAAATATTATAGTAGCATACTCACATTCTGTCATGTATACCTCAATAATTCTTAGAATAATTCCAATAAGCAAATTCATGGGTAAAAGATTGTCCTTATCTTAAAGTCTGGTTATATACTGTCAAATAGTCTTCCCAATAGGATATATTAACTTTGTTCATAACAGCTACATCAGCAAAAAACTAGCCTTTCCTCATCTTGATGTACAGCAAGTACATTGGATGTCACTAGGGAATTTGTATTGAGTGATTCAGTTTTTATTTCCCTATAGTTGATATTGTTACAAACACCAAATAATGCTAAAGGATTATTGATAATGCTAGTTAAGAAGTGTGTAAATACCCAAGGAGGGAACATATTAAAGCCCTGGGCATCCACATGCCACTGTGTGTAACATATTAAGTGTTTACTCATTTATTTGACCATTTATAAAACATGTGGTAGCAGGATTAAACTGTATCCCCAAGGAGACATTAACTTGTATTATACTGAAGTATTTATTATTGTAGCATATGTAACAGATAATATTTGTTTACATTTTTAATTACTTACATTTTCAGCCAAGAAAATCTCTGAGGATAATGCTTCATTTACAAGAACGTCCTGGCAAAAGACAGCATAATGTAGTCACATATTACCAACAATTTCATGACAACCATGCAGTGGGTTTAAAATGACTTCCAAATAAAAGCTTAATTATAGCTAGCTATAAAAAATTAAACAGAAGATACAATAATGGTACTAAAATTAAATTAGGGGAAAAAATCACACCGTACATAGAGATGTGAATAGAAATGAAGATACTGAAACTAAATACCTGGCATAGTGTCCATTATGTGCTGGAATCCCATTGTTAGAATCTAATTGCTCCTTCCTCTGAACACAGTGTTGGATACAAATGTACCACAAAGCTGTATTCGCTAATCAGAATTAATGCAAATATGGAGACAAGAGAAACTTTTTATTAAAATCATTTCTACTTTTTCTTTCTTAGTGAGGAGGGAGGAAGGGAAAGGGAATGAAGAGACAGCATTTCCTCAGTAAGAAGTCAGGCTTCACATGATATTACTCATTTCCCAATTAAACATCCAGACATTCAGTAAAGGGGAGGAGAGTATCTAAATTCAACATTTCACATTGTTTTAAGGCCATGCTTTTGAAGGAATATTTTTGAAATGTCTCTATCTAGTGGCTTAGAGTCATAAAATTTTAAAGTAAGAAAATGATTGTGGAAATCTAAATGCATAAAACCATGGGGAAGGACAATCAGAATATAGGATGAAGAGGTTCAGAACCCTGAGTCGATAAAGCATGCTTGTGGTTAAAGTATTCTCATGTATGACATATTTCTGCTTTGTGAATTGCTGGAACTTAATACAGTCAATGTATGTTGTTCCAGAACCATCCTCACAATGTAAATATGATAAGCCTTGTAACTCACATTGGGTTCAGTCATCTACAGCATGTGAGATTAGTACTGAGTTGCCTGCCTGCCTTCTTTTCCTTAACAGGATGTATGTCCCCAGTGAACAACGATGTTTCTTTTAGAAAGTATTTCTAGAGTAGAAGACAATTTGGAGAGAAAAGGAATTTTGATTGTTTTACAAAAGGCTTTAAAAAAAATGACATGCGTCATCTGGGAATGATTTGTGGAGTACAGCCAAGTTAATCACACAAAAAAGAGTCATTTCTATGCTTTCAGCGACCATTGGACAGCAGTTAAAACTTTTTATTTCTCCAAAATGTATGGAGGCATTTTGTTTCTTTTCATAACAGGCTGATGTCATCTGCCATTATGGTCATCTCCATTTATACAAGGACGAAAGAAAATAAAGTACACATGACTTCTGAACACTTTCTGTCTCAGAGGAACAAAGCAGTAGTATCCGAGGTATACCTCTTTATCTACCTGATACCTGACATCCTAGAGTTTGTTCTCCAGGTTCCCATCCATGGACCACATATGCAAATAAGTCTAAACACCCAATGCAGATCTATTGAATCAAACTCTGCTGGGAAGAAATCTCAGAGGAAGTGTTTTAGACAATGATCCTGGGTGTCCTTATCAAGAGACTGACATCCACTACACCGTCAGCCAACTGCAGAAAATATATGTAACTCTTTTGGGCATCAGATGGAGAACCTAAGTGGACAGTTTCTAACTTGAACAAAGGGTATAATTTCTATAATTAATAATATACTTTCATCTTTAATTCAAGCTACAGGGTTAAATACTTCAAATTTTGCTTTTCTAGTTTAATCAATCTGACTTATTTATACTAACCACTGATGAAAACTACATTGAGCTTCTTACCCATTTTTGATAAAGAATTATAATGTCATTAGAATTTCTTTGAACTATTCTGTTTTAAAATTATCATTGTAACTCTCTCTCATTTTTTTAGTAACATAGGCATAATTACCAACTCCAGTAGGGAGCTAGGGTACACGCTGTTAAGGAACTATCCCAATTTCACCTGCACAACTTTGAACCAAATGATAAGAGAACCATGCTTCTAATTAGAACTACAAACTTCTATGTAGGCAAAAGACCTAAATTATGTGGACAAAAAGTACATTTTAGTATCCTACAATACTGAGGTCAAAACATGCATGAGAAGCTTTCCAATAGAGGCTATAGAAGAATAAAAGTCATTGGGTGAATTAATAGTATACATATAAATGGGAAGATAAGAACATTGCTTACATGCAAGGAAACAGGAAAGAGCCACTACAAAGGGTTTTTGATGCTTTTGTTCCTTGCTGATGTTTTGAAAACAGGACAGGGTAAAACTAGGCCTTAAACTAGCTAGAAGTTCAATATGTTCCTCAAGTTAAAGGGAAGCAGTAAAAGATTAGCACCCTTTGTACGTGACTGAAGAAATAAGTTTAAAACTGTGTATTATAAAATCTTCTATATGCTAGCATTCATTGGGAAAGAGCAAAGCTTGTCACAAATTTCAAAATTTGATTAAAATATTAAAATTCAAAATTAGTTCAAATATGGAATTTCCCAATTGGAGAAAATATGCAGCATGCAACTAATAGTCCATCTATCTGTTTGTATACATACTTAAGTGCTATGTAAACAGAGACAGGAAAAAGGAGCACTGAGAAGCCTACTTTATCATCATTCTTATTACGTTTTCAATTTAGAAGACTATGATCTTAACAGTTCTGTTTTTATCATTTTACACACTTCCTAATATAATTTTAATATTTCAGCATCATGTGGCCTGTTTTATGTGACACAACAACATAGATAAATGTTAATTATCTTTAAATTTCATGGCTTCATATTAAGAAAAGGCATGAGATATTATGTACAAGTTGTTGTGATTCAAGAACAAATTTTAAGTTGAATTATTGAATTATAACATCCATAAAATATGTAATTAAAATTTCATTTAATAAAGCTACTTCAAGGTACTATGACTATAAAAGTGACTCTACAAAAGCACTTAACAGTAAAGATGTTAAAAGCAAATATAAAGCAGATGACAAAGATCTCACACAGAAATTATGAAACATTAATTAAAGACACTAATGTAAGTTCTAACTAATTAAGAGTACCATACATGTGGAGAGAATTGTTTTGACTTCCTAAATTTTTGTGCACTCTTGTTAAGTTCATATAAAATCAATGAAATCTCAACTAAAATCATGTTTTGTCTTTTTAAAACAGAGATTGGATAACCAGGCAGGGGTTCTACCATTAAGTTAAATCCCTAGCTTGGTCTTGCCTGTAACAGGAGTATAATTGAACTGAAGATTTGGCAATAGGTGGGAATTCATGCCTCATACTGTAAACCTTGTCAGTGCTCCATGTGTCTTGTGGTAATGAAATCTAGGGGTGAATCAACTAATGCCAATTTCCAAACCTGGTATAACTCCTAGATGCAATTTAAAATCTATCCTTTGATATACACACAGGAAGTTTAGCTTTCATATTTCACCAAAGAAGCTTTGTCTTGAGTCAGATGGAGATGGTCAAAGAAATCCACAACTCATCATAATGCAGAGAAAAAATGAACATGGGATGCACAAGTAAATTGATCTACAGCACAACTCTTATCCCTAAGCACCAGGGAACATCCCTGGAGAGGGTGGATAAAGATTGTTAAAAACAGAGATCCCGGAGATTTGGTACAAGATAGTGTGTTTTATATATGAACGGGAGCTGCAGACACGAAACCTTGACAAGGCAGTCACCTAAAAAATCTACCACAATGATAACATCACTTGATATAACAATGTGGATGGTAGAAATCTCACGATGCCACACTCCTAGATAAAGACATCTTCCAGCAATTAATGGCAGCTAAGAGAAGAAAATATCTATCTTTTCCAAGGAAAAATCTGATAGCTTATCAGATCACAAGTAACTAGCTCTAAAAACCTATGCATACAGGTAACGCTAAATGGACTCAGCAGCCTGTACACACACACACACACACACACACACAAACACACACACATGAGATCATGAATTTGGGAAAGGGTGTAGAGTACTTGGAGGAGGATTATGGTAGAGTTGAAATAATATATAAAAATAAGTAAAATATATGATGAAGTAGTTCTAATAGATATTCTAAATTACATAATGTATATATATAGTATATATGTATATAAATATATACATATATTTTGAATTATGAAGGCCAGAGCTACCCAATGTCCTTTTAAGAAGGAAAATATGAGGGGATTCGTTATTAGACACTATGCATTTTATTAAGTAGTACCATTATTAGTGTGACCAAATACATAACAGAAAGGAAGGATTTATCTGACATATAGTTTCAGAAGATATAATTCATCATAGTAGGGAAGACATGGACCAGTTTACCCCTGGTGTACAGGGCACAGTACATTCACAAAGAACACAGCCTCAGTGAGCTCCTTTCTCCAGCTAGGCCACCCTCCTACCATTCAGCACCTTGAAATAATTCTATCCTATGATGAATCCACAAAGTAATTAGCTTATTCATTAAACTAGAGCTGTCACGCTCTAATCATTGACTCTGCAAACACTTTCGCAACACAAGCAGGAGTGTGCTTTACTAATCTCTTAGGCATTCCTCAATGCAATCAAGCTGATAATTAAGATTCAGTGTCACACCATCGTAGGGAATAGATTCAATATGTCTACCACAGGAATAGCGTACTAGACTAGTGCAAGAACAGAAGTGAGTGCAGAAAGATTTCAGTGAATACACAGAGTCTCCTGAATTGAAAGTGTTAGACAACTACTGTTTTAAACAATGCATCTGTCACAGGATGTCGGGCCCTTGGCCCTATGAAAGTTCTATGCCCCAATATAGAGGAATGCCAGGGCTAGTAAGTAGGAGAGGGTGAGGTGATGAGCAGGGGGAAGGGGGAGGGAACAGGGGTTTGTTTTTGTTTTTGTTTTTTATTTTATTTTAATCTTTTTGCTTTCTTTTTTTGGAGGGGAACCTGGGAAAGGAGATATTGTATGACATGTAAATAAAGAAAATATCTAAAAAAAAAGCCAATTTTTTTTTATATTATTGAGAAAACGATTATTTGAAAAATCAGTATTTCAACATGACTTCTCAAAAGTGAGCTGAATAAGAAAAACACCAATAGACATACCAAAGTGGATGGGGAATGCCCACCTGGCCTCAATTGTACAAAGAACTGAAGGAACTAAAGAATATTGAGAACAGAAAATACGGTCTTCTCCTGGGAAGAACATGCTAATTGGTTATCCAATACCAAATGGTTAGCCTTGAAAAAAATACATGCAGTTGATATTCTACAGAACGAAGAGGCTATATTTAGGAATATATATGTATACACATGCATATGCAAATATATGTATACACATACATTAGTTGCTTTTTTCTTTGCTAAGAAAAAATAATTGACATGAATAACTTAAAGGAGAAAACGTTTATTTTGGCTCAGGGTTAGAGGCACCATGATGCCATGTGAAGCATGGTGAACTTTAGGACAGCAGGAATACCTGAGTCTCCTCATGTCCTGTGGTATCAGGAAACAAAGAAAGCAGAATACTGGGAGTCATTTAGCATACTTTTTTCTTCTTTTTTATTTACTATAACAAGATCCAAGCACATTAGGGGGCAGGTGTGTTCTCAGTTGAAACTTTAAGAAAATACCCTCATTTATGTGCCCAGAGGTGTGCTTCTTTATTACATGATTCTAGCCAGGCTAAAAATGAAAATTAAATATAGTATGATGTGTGCTTATATATGTACCTGTGTGTGCATTTGTAGGTATATCTATACATTTATATGTACACATGTATAAAGAGGCAAGAAACCAACACATACCAGAATGTTCGTAGCAGTACAGTATTAACCAAAGCAAAAATTATGATTTATTCAACATGAAAGTAACCCAGAGTATATATAGTAAGAGTATATTTAATTAAGTAATATCAAAAGTCAGATTATTATGAAAGTAAAAATGAGTGAAATCATTGATTTGAAATAAAAGTTCTGTTTAAGGAAAACTAATTCATCAAAAATATGGACAATGGTTTTTATACATTAATTTATAAGTGATAAAAATAAAACCATGTCAGGGTAAATATGCATTACATAGTATGACAAAACAAGGCATCACTATTCATATATATATATATATATATATATATATATATATGATTACACAAATCATTAAAAATGTTGAGAAAAAGGAATGCTTCAGAAATAAAATGTTTATTGCAAAGTGATAACTATTGCACACCGTCTTTATGGTTATTTGTTCTGTTTCTACATAAGTTTCTTTCAGCTTGACTTACTATGAGAAAGTTATAACCAGGTATAAAAATTTGATTTTCCTTGGTTTATTTTACTACTGTCATGTGAGGACACAATTTTTATATATTAGAGATATGGCTTGAGGGGTCCTATCGTTTCTATTATATTATGTTATTTTAAATAGTAAATACATCTCCAAATTTAAATATCATCTTAAAGAGAGAAATATCACTGGAGATTGTAATGATATGCAAATATTGTTAAGTCTTCCTGGAAGAATCAAATCTGTGTTTTGTTTGGTTTTATGTAATTTTATTTTATTGTCCTTTAGGGCAGTATATAGATGATAATCCCCATCCAGCTACACACACTGAAGGGAACAGTTTTCAGTTATTGTCACTAAGGAATTTCCCTCTCTCTTGGAAAAGTTGAACGACAGTTTGTCTTTCAAATTTTTTTAAATAAAATCAATACTTCTAGTAATAGATAAATGAAACAAATGTAGCAGGAGATAACTAAAATGGGTGTTATTAGTAAGCAATTCACAGTGGCTCCCTTCCAAATAACGTTGTCCCTGCATCACTGGTAAAATGATTGCTATTTAATGAGTTAATCATGATATCATTTATTTGTCAGTTCCTTTCAGTGCTATAATTCATTGTAGATGGTATCACATGCATGCAAAAAATTTAACACTCATACACAAACACGTGATAGCAAATGAAAATATACCAACCTATTTAATGAGATGAAAAATAGAACAAACTTATTGATCTACAAGGAATTTGAAGACTTGACTTCACAATGAAATTCTCCAATAAGGTAAGAATTACAATAAAAAGTTTCTAAGAAGAGGAAAACAGGAACACATTAATGATTTTAATGAACTGAAATTAAATTACTGCATTCTTGAAAGACAAAATATGGACCTTTGAAAGATGTTGTAGGGACACATCTTACGTTGTTCAGTTTTAGAAATAATTGTTGCTTCTAGAAATGACAAGTCTTGGCAACATTTTACTGAGATTATCTGCTTTACTGATGAACTTGAATATTCTAATTCTCAAGTCTTATATTCTAAAAATAATATACCAATTTTTTATTTGAACTGAGATAAGCATATGAATTTTTGTTTGTTTGTTTGTTTGTTTGAGACAGGGTTTCTCTGTGTAGCCCTGGCTGTCCTGGAACTCACTCTGTAGATGCTGTCCTGGAACTCACTCTGTAGATGAGGCTGGCCTCGAACTCAGAAATCTGCCTGCCTCTGCCTCCCAAGTGCTGAGATTAAAGGCGTACTCCACCACCGCCCAGCAGCATATGAAAATTTTAATGGAATAAATACATTTGGAAATACTCCTCTGTGGATTATAATTAGCTTTACCAAGCTAAAGCCAGTTTGGAAAGAGTAAACAGAAAATGCTCTCAAATTATAAATGATGCACAATTAAATTATGATTCACTGCCATAAATCATCTCATAGAGAGGTTCTCTCTTGTGTGAGTTTGTTGTTACTACTGGGAAGAAAGTGGTAAAGTCAGCCCACATATCTAATCTTGCAACTCCTCCCATTTTAATAAAATATAAATTCCTTGGGAAAAAAAACAAACACCTGATAGCATCAGGCTAGAGAAAGTGTCCCTTCCAGGTTCACTTAATGAGGCTAGGAAGAGTAAACATTCATATTTACGGCTGACAAAAGAGACCAAATAAGAACCATATGTTGGAATTGCATTGGAGAGAATGAATTTGTGACTTCTGGTGCTGTGAATGTGCCACCAGGAACACAGGTGAGACACGTGTGCCTTCAGGTGTCTCCGGTCTAAGCACATACTGACATCATTGTCTGAAAATCTGCTACATGATACTTGATGTCAGGCATAGTTTTGTTGTTGTTGTTCCCCTATGGTGAGGTTTTCTGTGAGCTATAATCTTTTCCAAGACCGTGAGTTGCTTAATAGTGGACAAAATGGTTCTCAGACACGTTATAGTGTATATCTTATGTGTACTGGGTTTACAGCTGCCTTAACACAATTGAAACGATAGCTTTGGCTACTCTTTAACATCATGTCCAAAATAAAGTCATTTAATCTCTCTTCTGAACTTTCCTCATTAAGCTTTTGCTCAGTGACTGAGATTTGAGAAGGAGGAGAAAAATGATCACTAACTTCATTTATTTTTACACAATATACTTAGGTTCAGTTGCAATAGAACTATGAATGAACTCAATCATTTGATATGATTCACTCAATAATTGCTCTAAAATTATTAATAATTTTGATTTTTTTCTATTGCTAGTATTTCTTTATCCTTTTATTTCCACATAGTTTCAATCCTGGTACTGAATTTTCTTTAGTCTGAAATCATTTTAGTTCCTCTCCGAGTGAACAATGACTTCCTTTTCTTCTGTCCTTTAGCTTTCACAATAGAGTCTGTAATGCTGGGGCCATGCCAGCCTCCATGGTTATGCGGACTGCACTGGTGTCTCCTTCATCATCCCACACAGGTTATCAACCTAGTCTTTCCCTACTTCAGGTACAAGTGTTTCTTCTGAACCAATTATCCTCCGATCTCTGTGCTCTCAAGAATTGGTTTTTCACTCCCAAGTATTTTCCCTCTTAAGGTAAGTTTTATGACTAGGTCATTTCGCTTATTTCTTCACTTTCCTTAATACTAGTTTCTGCTGCTTCTAAAGAGTTCTCAAATGTATGTACAATTTGACATTTAATTTTTTTCAATTCTGAGGTAATTTTGTTTACTTGTTCCTCGTGAGGTACCAGCAGGTCATCAGTTCAAAACCACAGACATGCATGTCACTTACAGAAAGAGCTATAGTTGTATTTTGTAGGCACAATGGCAATTGTCTTGCAACTGAGAAGCCCAACTAAAGCCTTTGTCTTCACTAGCCCACTTGTACTTATAATGTTCTCTCTCTCTCTCTCTCTCTCTCTCTCTCTCTCTCTCTCTCTCTCTGTATGTATATATATACATAGATATATATGAAACAATATATACATATATATATATAAAACACACACACATATATATATATATAAAACAATTTTTAATTCTAGTAATAATGTAGCAGTAAAAATACTTTACCAATAACCAGAAAAGCTTTTATTAATTAAAAATGACAATTTTGAAATTTATTAGCTACCTCCTAATGTTCATCTTTTCAACACTAAAGGCAACTGATAACTATGTTTACAGAAACTCATTCTTTATGAAAGTTACTTCTAATTGCTGAACTTTTGTCTTAAGAACATTAATATTATATTAGGGAAGATTCAGAATTTTAATAATTCATTTGTAAGATGAAAAGTTGACATGACTATGATATTTAGAAAATGGGGAGGCATGGATGAGTGGAATTTGATCTTTCTAAAAGGGCTGCTCTCCTGCCTTATGAGCACCTGGTAAGAAAAAACCATGGAAGTTCTGTAAACTTAATACAGTCTGTGTAGGTGATGGGCATGGTATGTGCATATATGAGAAATTGTACTTTTCTGAATTTACTTTAACTTCCCTGTTACTCAGAGTAAAATTCAAGGCAGAGTAAAAGTATTTGATAACATCCTAGAATATCTACCTACATATGCACTGAAGCAAAACACAAATCCAAAATAGCATATGTAATAGCTAAAATATAGCCAGGATAGGCCTTATTCTAGGCTAGCAGACATGCTTTTCCATTCAAGCCACACCCTTGGTTGAGATGTTATGGTTTATTCAGTGATTTAAATGTTACAACCTCCTGCCCCCTATGGTGAGATTCAGTTTAAATAGGACTTAAGTGAAAGGGAAGCAAAGTCCTGCCCCCTCTGCAGATAGGTGAGTGCAGAGGAATGACTGCTTCTATTGAAAAAGAAGCTATCATGTCTCCTTCATACATGATTGGACACAAGTAACGATGGCAACAGCAATACAGAATCATTGATAGTGGACCTAAGTTTCCAGCTATTGTAATATTTTATGTCCCAGAACGTAAAACTATGTAATGACAAGTGATTACAGATTCACTCCTTTTGTCTTTCTCTGTCCTGCCCTCCTTTTCAGTCCTCCATTGTTTTCTTCACAGTTAAAGAGGAGGTTGATAATTTTACATCCTAGCTATACCATAGCCATGATCTATCCAATCTCTAACTTTATATGGCTACTCTTTGAAAAGAAGAAACTTCGCAGTTGTAATAGAATCCTTGATTAGTCATTTTTATAAGTTTGTTTAGGTATAGGTGGTATTAAAATATTTTCAAGTAAAGAAAATTCCAGGCATCTAATTGTTCAACCTTAAACACTGGTAAATAGAACATGAACTCTGCCTTCAAAAAAATTCATAATTTAATAAGAAGGTAAGCAAGTGAGCAAACTTAAAACATGACATAATGTTTACTTGTACAAAGAGGATATATAACTCCTATCAAAAGAGGAAAAATAATGGCAAATAAAGTATTAAAAAATCGACTGGTCAGATTTCCTTCATTGTTTCTTTCTCTCTCTCTCTTTTTTTTTTTTTTTTTTTTTTGGTGTGCGTGTGTGGGTGTTTCAAGACAGGGTTTCTCTTTATAGCCCTGGCTGTCTTGGAACTCATTCTATAGACCAGGCTGGCCTGAAACTCAGAAATCCACCTGCCTCTGCCTCCCAAGTGCTGGGATTAAAGGCGTACTCCACCACCACCTGGCTTCCTTCATTGTTTCTTAATTTAGTTTGTTATTTTGGGACATATTCTTATGTCCAGCCCAAATTGGCATTGAATTTGCAGGTGTCCCCAGTCATTAACCTTAGTCCAGAGTACTGACAAAGAGGGGTGACAGCACTCTCTGTATATTTCCTGGGTTTCTTGTAGGAGAAATTAGACATGTGCTTATGAAGATGAATTAGAAATACCTTGGTAGTGCTTATATGAACATAGTTTAACCAGCAAATTTAGAGATAACAGTGTATTTGAGGAATCTGGTAAGCATGGTACACTGAGCACGACCTGTTGAGTCAAGTGTGGCTCAAAGTGAGTCAGCGGAGACAGGATGAGGTCAAGTAATACAGAGACTTAGGTCCCATAGTTAGATGCCTGACATTAATAAAGACCATAGGTAAAGCATACTGAATAGTGAAGTGGAAACTTCTACTTTCTTTGGAAAATTGGTTATTTCAAATGAAGTTTTCTGGGCCACACAGGTGAAAGGATGTCTTGCTAAAGCAGACATGTGGAAGAACATTTTCCTGAGGCATGCACAGGTGAAAGGATGTTTTGCTATAGCAGACATGCAAAAAGACGCACAATGAAGGAGTATAAATATGACCGTGAGAGCTGGAGCATTGGTTTGGCTTGCTCTTTCCAGCTATTCCTGCTAAAGACACCTATGTATTGGTTTGCCATACATTGTGTGCTCCACTTTTGATAATGCCACCATTGAGAAAAACTCACCAAATAACTGCTCCTGAGGGTCCTGTGGCAGCTTGCTGCTTCTGTGGCCTCACTTCAGCCTGGTTGGTGAGCCTTGCAGTTTCTTCAGTATTGAGCTATAGTTGTTGGTTCCTGTCTGGTGTCTGTCTGCTCCGAGAACTGTGGACTACAGCTGATTTGTATTTGGTGATTGTTATGGAACTGAACTGCTGCCAAAGAAGATTGAGCTCACCCCCAAAGAACTATTGCTAAACAGATCTACTTCACTCCTGTCCTAATAACTTTTATCATACACTTCCTTTGGTGGGTGGTAGAATAGAAGAGAGTTTGAACTCTTATTAATGTAGGTTGGAAATTTTTATGCCTATATAATTTTTTTCTTTATTATCCAAATTAATATTACGACATCCTCATTGCTAAGGGGACTATATTAAAAGAAAGAACTTTTAGAAAATAAGTAGTAAAAATTAAATAGACTCATGAGTATAGTCCTAATAGGACAAAGACAATGACCTCATAGGAATACACACACACATGCATGGAGAAAAGCCCGCTTGAGCACTCAGTGAGAAAATTAGTCAAGACATCAAGAAGAAATCACTCATCTGTGTATAGGAGAATTGTACCAGGATCTTGAACGTTAAGAGTAAATAACTGTGAGAGAAATAATTTTTATTATTTATAACACCTAGTTTGGGTATTATGCTATAGTATCACAATCATAATGGAACAATGGTCTCATGGGAGGGCATGGCAGAAACATTCATATACCACCATGAAGAGTCTGCTGTTAGGTAGAATAGACACAGAATTGTGATCAGAGTAAGATGGACTGTATAAAGATCACTGAGAGACTACATACTCAGTATCCAAATGACAAGTGAAGAGAGACACAACTAAGACATGGATCAAGTACACACATTGCATTTGGTAGAACATATTGTATATTTTAGCTAACTATTTGAAGTTACATTGACAAAATTCTGTCTTATACTATGGTTTACTACAAGAAGAGTTTTTATGTAAGTGTTCATGTTGTGTATAATCTGTATCTTCTTTATCAGGTCTATGAAAGCAGTAGTGTGTTACAAAATGTTGAAAGAAAATGGAAGAGTGAGGATGTTACAGTTAATTCCCCATTGTCATTGACTCCTTTTCACAGGCTGCTTAGTCTATGACCATCAGACTCATACAGAGAGAAGGTAATATGAGTTCAAGGTTCAAATATCAGAGGTGCCTGACCACACTCTTGGTATTTTAAATATGAGGGGAATATTACTATGTACCTCCATTACAGCAGATGCTCTTCTGTTGAGACAGAGAACCTCATGAAGAACGTTAGCCTAGTTGATGTTTGCACCCACCATAAATTAACCATGAAGTGAAATAAAAATACAGAAATTTCAACACAAACGGGTTGTGTACAAGGTACCTGTGGGCTCCATTTAGTGACTTTTTCTAGTTAATTATTTAGCTATTGATCCTAATTTATAAAACTGCTCTGGACTTATTAGTATATTTTACCCTTAGAAAAGGAATACTTTACAGTATAAGGTAAAAGAAAAATTACAAATTTAAATCTAAATATCAAAAATATAGGAAGGAATACTGTCTCAGTTATAATTCTTGCTACTAGAGTTGCTAGCCTGTGTATAGAACTCAGTGTTTGGTGCTATCCTAATTTCATATGTGTAACCTAAATCCTTACAACAGTCCCTGGTGGCAGGTGTTATCTCATAGGAAGGAGTTATCTGTGTTCACTTGACCTCCTTGCATGTCAGTTATCTAGAGAGATTTTTGCTGTCTTCCCTTAAATACGAGAGAATTTCACCTAAAGAGTTTTCCTATAAATGTCCTTCAGTTTGATAGTGCTAACAAATGTAGATGTTGACAATTTGAATCTCTTTCATTGGTGGCAGTTTAAGAGCCAGTTGTGTCTACACTATTGACATACTCCATCAATTAGTCATTTATAAAAACAGCACAGAAGCTGTTTGTATTTATCAATCAAATACTTAGCTTTGTGAATTGAGCTCCAAAACCAATTGTACACTTATTTTTAGAAAATATTGCAAAATTATTGAGTTTTTAAAAAAGTTATAGCAGTGAGAATTGAGGTAGATATAAAAGAAATTAAAGTACTGGATAGTAACTTAATAAAGAATAAGACAAGATTTCCATAAAATGTCTTCATAGATAAATGATACTAAACCATTCTTTGGAAATAAAGGGGAATACAATATGAAAACCCAAAAGGATAAAATATAAAGCAAGGATATTTTAAATTACATGTTCTGATGAAACAAAATTAACTATATTTAACTGTAGGTATGTCATATATTTACCTGTAATGCAACACTGGGACACAACTTTAGAAGGAACACGAGTGTATAAAATTTTAAATAATACACAAAGTGATACAAAGGACTCAAGCAACATATCCATTCTAAAATACATAATTTATTATTTTACATGGTTAAAACCTAAAAAACAATAGATTTAAGCACAAAAGATTTGAAGTTTACCTTGATTATAATTTTAAACATATACTCATAAACATTTCTTAATAATCATGTAGACATAATTGATCACAGGATATTATAACTGCAATAAGTTTTAAATTTTTTTCACAGATGAGGGACTGGTATACGCATCTGGTAGATTTTTTTCTGGATGACCAACATATTGAAAGAAGGGCTTGCCTCCTGTGACATGTAGTGTTTTACTGCGAAGAATGGGGTAATACACTATAGAATGAAGAATCATTCGAAGATGACTCAGAATGTTTTACAGGAAATAAGAAGGGCATGTTTAAATTACTTATAAGAGAAAGTGTCCTAAAAGCAAGACAATTCAACAATGGGATAGCTACCAAAGAGGTCATTGAAGAAGCATCAATAAGACATTCCAAAGGAGATTAAACGTAATTCTAAAGGGAGTAATATAAGTGTCTGGCAATAACATCCACTAGCTACAGAGGTCTGAATACAATGACCTGTCATTTTCCCTACAGCCCTTGTGTCTATGATTCACGTAAAATAATCATGAGAGCAAATAGAGACAAGGTGAGCATCAAAGAGGGGATAAGATGAGACAAAACAGGACCACAGAAGTGGCATGGCAGCATGGAAGAAAACAATTTCTTTATGGATGAAGAGCCTATTAAGCAGGGTCGGGTGGCATTCTAATGCTCTCTCCTCAGAAACTGTGGAAAGTTACTCCATCAAAAGCTTCAATATTTTAAAGAAAATGTCCTATATACAAAAGAAGGCCAGTGTGATTTTAAGTTACAGAATGCATGCAAGAAGCAAATGAGAAAAATTATAAGGAAGAAATTTTCCTGAAATGTATACATCGTTAGACCTAATGCCCAATTCCTTCAGCTAATTATAGTTTGTGTGTGCAGCAATAACAATGTTGCAATTTAGAATCACAAATGTAAAAGATAGGGATGTACTTGTAAATAACAAAATGCTATAGACTAAGTTGTATAAACAATTGCTTACAATAAAACATAAGATGATTTCACACAATCCTGGTGCCCAAGTGCAAAATCAGTGTTAGCACTCACAGGACAGAAAAGTCAGAAGCATCCTACGGGTCTCTTTCATAGGTGCTTCATTCCCACTAATAGTACCCTCCATAACTAAGAGCATCCTAAATGCCTTGCTCCATCCTGACACACTAGCCTGTGCACATATCATTACAAAATATGTCTTATTTGCTATTGGGGTAGAAACATCCTAAAAAAAAACTTTGTAAATATTTTGCAAGACACAGATCTAGATTGCTATATATTTTTATTATGATGACTCATTAAAATATAGAGGAATTGATGATTTATTTATTTATTTATACGAGTACACTCTCAACACCAGAAGAAGGTATCAGATACCGTCATAGATGGTTGTGAGAGAACACATGGTTGCTGGGAATTGAAATCAGGACCTCTGGAAGAACAATCGGTGTTCTTAACTCCTGAGCCATCTCTCCTCTCCAACTCCCATCACTGATGATTTTAATCAGTATATTATGATCAAGTAAGTGTGAATCTAGCCAGCAAGCTGGGCTGTTTCATCCAAACTCTACCTCCTTTCTTTCCTCTACTCAAAACAATATGAATCTTATGACCAATAGTATGGCAATGTCATTTGAGTTGATATGTGATAGAAAGTAAAAATATTCATCTGTATTTAAAACAGAATGAAGAGAAATCTTGACTCCAAAAGAGTAACAGATACTAACAGTACAGAAGAAACGTGTGGGCCAAGGGTGATAAAAATACAGGACTAATGGTTTTTGTTTGTTTGTTTCTTGTTTTACTATTTTTCTACCCTTCTTTCATGCAATACATCCTGACCACAGCATCCTCTCCCTCCCCTCCTCCCAGTCCATCACTATCTTCCCTCTCTCCCATATACATTGTTCCTCCATTTCCCTTCAGAAAAGAGAAGGCCTCCCTGTGATATCAACTGACCACAGCATAGCAAGATGCAATAATACTAGGCATAAACTTCCAAACCAAGGCTGGACAAAGCAACCCTATAGGAGAGAAAGGGACCTACTAGCAGGTAAGAGTCAGAGACACCCTTCCCTGTTATGTGTGCAACAAAAGCCAGAATTAAATGCAAAGATGTCAATATAATTTCAAACAGATTAGAAAATTGGGAAGATATCCAGTTTCTAATTTCACAATTAGACAATTGTGAAAATTCCTTTCTTATACTTTCTTTCATGTGTTTCTTGAATGCTTTCAGGGACTTAAAATTACACTGGGCTTCTGTGGGCAGGACTTCAGTTTCTCTCCCTCTAGGAGCCTCTTATTTGATATGGAAATTTCAACTTCTAAATACCTGCTTCATTAAGAACTAGGTTTCTTGTGGATGGGGAGATGTCCAATTGGTAAGTGTTTGATATACAAGCTTAAGGACCTAAGAATGATTCTCAGACTCTATATTAGAAAATATAGATGGAAATCTGATGCTTAAAGTCCAAGCATAAGTGAAGAACACATGGGAGGGTCTTGGGGGCTCATTGGTCAGCCAGTCTACTCTCATCTGTGATGTCCAGGCAAGTTAAAAACCCTGTCTCAAAAACAGCAATGGACTGATCCTGATAATGACACTAGAGGCTATCTTCTGGCCTTAACACATAGAGCATACATGCCTGCATGAGTTTCCCATTCCCCTTACACACACACACACACACACACACACACACACACACACACACACAGAGTTATTTTTCTATTTCATTATGATACTTCATAGTGATAATAATATAAATATTTAATAGAAATATAGAAATATTTCTAATATTATTACTCATGGAAGAAAGTATCCAGGAGAATGCTATTAGTGTTTTTTTTTTGTTTTTTTTTTTGTTTTTTTTTTT
>JADRCD010226187.1:0-23856 GCA_019843815.1 Montemys delectorum
CTTAATGAAAGCTGCCTCCTTCGACAACTGCTGGCCCATTTCTATGAGATGGAAGAATCTTTGCTTACCGTTCGCTGGTCCCCGTGAGCGGCGGAAGGACCGTAGAGCGGGTGGTGATCTCTGTCTCCGGAGCTCCGCTTATGTGTTCCGTCTGGCAAGCGTCCTTACTTCGGGGTCCCTGTTCGGGCGCCACTGCCCCGGCCCGCGGGGCGAGTAATTAACCAGGGTCCGAAGGGGACCGAGCCTGAAAGAAACGGGCGAGAGAGAGGAACGAGGCCAAGCAAAAACGGTTGTCAAAGCCTGACTTTACTTCAGAAGGGCAGGACAATTATACTTGCAGAGCAAGGAAGCGGTAAGAGGAAGTGGGGCGGGGGTGTACACCTGGCTTCACACCTGGCCGGAGCGGAAGCGTTGACAAAACATTTTATGGTTTTTCCGAGAACACTCCATGGTTCCTCTGAGAATAGACTGTTACTCAGATAAGGTCAAATTCTCAGGGACAACAGGGACACTCTGACCCTGACACATCTGGTGCTAGGTACATTCAGGCAGCAGTTGGAGCAGTTTGTGAAGCTGGACCACCTGTGGCTAGCCTCTTGAAGCTTTTGAAGATATAGATTTTGAGGGCATGCCTGGAACTGGCAGGTTTCTGGGACAGATGTATCAGAGGCAGAAGATAAAGTTAAGGGGGGAGTTTTTTCTTAGGTGTACATTTGAAATTTTTAGGTCCATGGTTCTGGTAGCTTGGGGAGAGGAGTCCCATGGGCAGGGAAAGGTGGAGAGGGAGATCATACCCTCAGGAAGAGGAGGCGGGTGGGAAACTTAGGCTGCTGGTCAACAGGAGTGCTTATCTGGAGTCCAATTGACCCACTAGAGGTGGATTCAAGTCGATTCCCTGAAGCTTATAAGAATGTTGTAAGTTTATAAAAAGATAAAAAGTTTCAGATATGTTACTATTACCACTGTTTGTAATATATACTGAAATCCACATTGCAGAAAAGACAATAAACTCACACCTTTGAGTCATTGTAGAAGCTTGAGGCACAAAATGAGTCTGTGTGAAAAGCAGGAACACTCTTCCCTCTATCCAGAAGAATGAGGGTGCATAGATTAGACAGATGTTTTTAGCACAATGAGAAGCACTTTTAAGTCTATCCTTAGAAGACAACCAAAGCAAATGTAAAATCTTGAACTTTTGACCATACTAGTAGTCAGTGCTTGCTTACCAGAGCTAGATTAATAGCTTATCAGAACTCCACGAATCAATGTTAAAATCCTAAACTTTTGAAGTCTTAATATAACAATAGTACAGAGAGGGGAAGAGATCAGAAAGTTTTTTTTTCATTTTTGTATAACTTAAGACAATTTTTATACCTTTACAGATTGCATTTACATATCTTGAAACATCTTCTTAGACCCTCACAACATAAGCTTTCGTATCCTCAGACCTTACACAAGCCTTATACCTTCTTTTCTATGAAATCATTTACAGGATCTACAGGTTGGTTACTGAGGGTGGTCATTATTATAAACTGAGTTTCTTTAAATAAAGGAATAGCAAAAATTACATCACAATCTGTTTTGTGAGTTTCTCTCTTTTTAGAGTCTAGTAGCAAGGTAAACTGTGTCTAGATCTCATGTTAGCTCTAGGAAAGTGAGGTCTGAGGCCTGGTTTTTACTACGAAGAAAGCTGAGAAGCTTTGACTGCTGCTGTCACCTGACAAGGCTCTCCTAGCCTGGTTGTCTACACAATCAGAGATCTGAGCGGGGTGAATTTCACCTGAGGAAGCAGGAAGTACAAACCAATCAACCCTGAATCTATTAAAAATGACAGGCTCACCAGCTGCCTGGACAATCAGTCACCCCAGGTTTTTCCAGGGCCATTTGTGGCAGGCCTCAGGGTTCTCTGCAGGAACCAGAGAAGCACGTAGGTGCCCACTTGAGGGCACAGCGGGCCAGAGGGAAGCAGTAGCAAAGAATTTGTCTCCAGACTTTGGAATCAAATTCACAAAGCAATGGTCGGTACATACCTTAGGACAGTTAGATTAGCAGCTTGGTTCAGAGCGGGCAATTCAGGGGAGAACAGGTGTGTGCTGGGTGTGTACACAGTTCAGTTGGCCTGTTCCTTTGCTTTTCCGGCTTCTGCTATGTGGACTTGGACTCCCATTTTGCAACAAACATACAGATTCATCAACTATAACTTAAAGATAGGACATTTACAAGTCTGTGAAGGGCATGGTGGGGAGGCAGGCAAAAACAAGAGATTGGAGCAGAGAAATAGGAAATGGGGGGTTCTTTTCTGTTCTCTGGTCACTTGGTCAGCAGCATTTGGGTTAATTATCTAAGGGATTGCTCACCAGGGTCAGATGACACACTAGATGTCCTTGAGTCTGGCACTAGGTGGGTGGTCAAAGGTTCTGCAAGGGAACCTTTGCAGGGGAATCCCACAGGGGAGCCAGAAGGTGGATTATGCAGTTCCCACAGAAGAACTGTCTATCAAGATAGGTATATACCCAAGTAGAAGAGGGGGTCTATGAGAGGGACTGAAGGGGCAAGTAAGGAGCAAGAGAGGGAAACCAAAGTATGTGTGACATGAAAGAGGGAAGAACAATTTCACCAGAGGAAGGGGACCAGAAAGAGGAATGATGGGACGCCAGATGAGGGTTGATAAGAATAAAATACATATGCATGATATGTATTCACGACACTCTCATGAAGAAACCCACTACTGTGTATGCTAACTATAATTTTTTTTAAATACAATTTAAAAATTCTCACTGGAGAAGCAGGTGGTGGCTGAGAGAGTGTGTCCATAGATCCATGGTGGCAAAGCTACAGTTTCCAGAGGCGTGGACACAGAGTGGAGCTATTTATTTCTTCTGCTTCTTGGATGTGTCAAGAAGTGTTTGAAGGTTGTCGATAAAACAATAGGCCTTTACTAAGCCCTCCAGCGAGTCTTAAGGTCTAGATGGAGAGGAAACATCCCAGGATTTACCCAGATCAGGAGCTGCCTTACTATTGTGCTGAGGCTACAGTTCAAATGGAAACCAACGTGGGATCCTCGGACTGAACAAACCCAGCCTTGTAGTGTGACTCCACCCAGTCCCCAGGGCTTTTTGCACCTGTCTGCTGGCTTGCTGCACAGAAAGCTGGTGAGCATGAGGGAGGGGACTGCCGGAGTCTGGGCTGCAGCCGAGTAGCAGAGCCGGTGCAAGCTGCGCTGGGAACTGCTGTGCTGCGAGAGAGGAGCGGGGGCAGCTGGAGCCGAGCGCGTCACTGGAGCGAAGAGACGCTGCACGGCCCTATAGGCGGAGGCGCTCTGACTCCAGCGGGAGCAGAGGTATAAAAGTGCTGTGAGAGAATCGGGCGAACGCCACCAAGGACCGAGGTGGGTGGCAGTCGGCACCATCAGAGTCCCTTGGCGTTCCGGGACTTTTCTCTCGGTCCCGATCCTCTGGAGGATCTCTGTTGCCTCTCGAGTCCGGACCTGGCGCGGTCCAGGTTCCCTCGGACGGAGGTCGGGGCTCCCTCTGTGCTCCGTGCCCCTCGCGCCCAGACTCCCTCTGTGGTGTGGACTCCTCTAGCCCGGTGCGCTCAGAGCCTCGCACTCAGCTTCCGCGCACGGAGCCCGGCAGGTAGTCCGGCCCTTGTGTCCAGAGCTGCAGTGGCTGGACATGACCGTCCCTCCTGTCCTGTTTCTCTTTCTTCTGTCCTCGGTGCGAGCCACTGAGCAACCGCAGGTCGACACTGAGCATCCCAGCATGGAGGCAGCCCTGACCGGGTCCAACGCCTCGCACTTCTGGGCCAACTACACTTTCTCTGACTGGCAAAACTTCGTGGGCAGGAGACGCTATGGGGCCGAGTCTCAGAACCCCACGGTGAAAGCCCTACTCATTGTGGCCTACTCCTTCATCATCATCTTCTCCCTCTTCGGCAATGTCCTGGTCTGTCATGTCATCTTCAAGAACCAGCGCATGCACTCGGCCACCAGCCTCTTCATTGTCAACCTGGCAGTGGCAGACATCATGATCACATTGCTCAACACGCCCTTCACTTTGGTAAGGAAAGGCTCCTGGGCTCAGTCTCTTCTCCTGAAGCATCTTTCTATCCTCTCTCCTCCTGACATTCTCTCTCTTCCAGGTCCTTCCCACCTCCAGGCTCTCCCACACTAGTCCTTCACCTGTTCTGCTCGGCCACCTCAGCCTTAGTTTGTGTTCCTGTCTAAATCCTTGAGTCTCCTTTCTCTCCTGTCACTAATCATTATTCCTTCCATCTTTGTCTCCCCCCTGCTCTTTCTTTTCCCCTTCATTCCCAAGCTGGAGCTACTGCAGCTGGTAGCACTAACTCAATGAGTCAATTGCTTGCAGTTGGCTCTAATGGACTGACCATTCCCTGTTTACCCTCCTTGGTCACAGGCATTTGGAAGTAGCAAACAGTAAATCAGGTCCATGAAATGTTGTCAGGGGCTACTATCCTGACCCTCTCGCCAGCCTGTGAAAAACTCACCTCCCACCCATAGGCTGCTGCTGCTGGGTCGTTTGAGGCAGCAACTGTTAGTTGGTAATAGAGTCTGAAATGTGCTAGTGGGTTAAGCTGCGTTCCCTCTGTGGCTTGATAGGGAACCCCAAGGTGAGGCTTGTGCTGTGAGGGCTGGGACATTTGTGCAAGGGATGCAAGTGGCTGCCTCTTGGGCTTCTGCTATGTGGTGTTTACTGATGTTGTTTCTGTCCCTCAGTGACCAGGGAGCTCATGGATGGTTTGAAACAGTGAAGGGATGGCTGAGCAATCCAGTGACAGACAGGTCATCTCTACAGAGGAGGCATGCCCTTGCAACTTGGGGAATAACTTGTTAAAGTTATTAGCCAAGCAGAACATCTATCTATCTATCTATCTATCTATCTATCTATCTATCCATCCATCCATCTATCCATCCATCCATCTGTTTGTCATTCATCTACCTCTCACACACAAACAACTGACAGACAAGAAGATGGATCACTGTAAGTCCATTGGCCCATGTGAGGTCCTTCCAAATCTTCCATCTTCAAAGTATTCTCATTCTCTCTCCTATTCTTCCTTATAAGAAGATACTCACATTTTGCAGATATTAAACCAAGGCATAGAGGTCATGTCCTTGTCCAAAGCCACCTGCAGAGCCAAGAGAACTTGGTCTTTTTACTCAAGTACACTGGTGTGTCCACTAAGCCTCCAGCGGGATTGGGAATACTCTTGACCCATTCTGCTTCCACTGCTTCAAGACACCAACTTGTCCTATTGTCCTTTAGCTTATACTAATCTATCAGTGGTCACTCAGGGTCCTCTAGGCACTGGCTGAGACATAAAAGTCCCCTTGTGCCTCCTGGGTGCTTAGAAAAGCTGCATTGTGGCTCTCTGTAGCTTCTCCCTTGGCTTTTCATCAGAGGGTAGGTGAACTGGGGTGGGTCTTGGCTGTGAACTGCAAGGCTCTAGGTTCTGGCTTTGTCCTTGTTGTTCAGAGCTAGGCTTCAGGGTCAGATATGCAGTAGACACAAGAAGGGACAAAGAAGCAGAGACAACTGGGAGCTAAATGTCCCAGGGATCTCCTGTGAGAAAGGACTTTCTGCCTTTCCTACAGGACAAACGTAACAGCTGGGCTTTGAACCCCATATATGGCATCTTCCCAGTCCAAACTCCTTTAGAATTTCTATCTATCTATCTATCTATCTATCTATCTATCTATCTATCTATCTATCCATCCATCCATGTAGGGTGTTGCTCTGTGCACACAGGTTGTGAGAACTGGGAGGGAAGGTCTTCAAATTCCTCAGCCTGCTCACCAGAGCCTTCCCACTTGGGTAAGGCATTGCCTTTGGCTGCTTTGGCCTCCTTCTGGGCCCCTCTTCCTAGCCATTGTGCCCACTGCAGTCAGCATGAAGACTGGCTGTGATCCCTGAGACAATAATTAACACTTGCTGGTGGTTCCCATGATGGAGGCATGCAGATAGTGCAGTGAAGCCTGAAGGAGACAGGCTTTCATTCTAACCCACCAGGGTCAAAGGAGACTTTAAAAGGGATGTGCCATTGCAACAGGTCTGTAAGAGCTGGATCCCCTGGGTTGAGATTAATGATCAGTACACACAGCACAGAAGGAGCAGGCAGAGCAAAAGAGAGGAGCCCCTGAAGTTCATTCTGTGTTGAGGAATCACAGAGTGGCTGGGTGAAGCTGGGGTGGGTCAGAAAGAGAGGCTGGGCCAGAGGTCAGGACTGGGACCTCCTGCAGCCAGCCTCTGTCTGGGTGAGCCTCACTTGCCAGCAGCAGTGTTGCACCTGAGCAGCATGACAGCAAGGACCGGAGAGAAAAGGGCTTCTGGAAGGTGGCAGAACCTTAGGTTTAATCACTTGCTGATCGTAGGTGGGGCAGGGGGGTTGAAGATGCCCTGCTTTGTCACCTCCATGGCTCCTCCCAGCCACACAAAAAAGCCCTGGATCATCTTCTCCCTGTGAAGATATAGCCAGACTTGACCCAGCTTTCCTGTATGCACACCAGGCAAATGCCCCACTCCTTGGTTCCCAACAGACCCTGATCCAGGGTTGATGGCTTTTATCCCAGTCTCCACATATGTGAGTCTTGCTCATCTTAAACACCCCCATGTGTGCAGTCATAATGACACTTTGGAAGCTAAGTATGACATGTTGTAACCTGCCCTACATCTGCTTTCTATCATGCATGATTTTTATAACCACATGTGAAATGATGAGCCTGCTTCACATGTGCAGGAGTGAAGTCTTAGGGACCCTCAAGTGGGAATATGTGAGCTATGCTGTGGAAAGTATGCTCTGTGGTTCAGCACAACACCGGCAATATTTCTTTGCTGGGAAGGCTGAGAAACTTCCTGAGAGGATGCTCCTCAGATACCAATGAGAGGCATAACTGTGTGCCAGTCAAGGCTGGCCCATTCTCTGATCTGTCTCTCACCTTCCCTTCTACTAAGACAGCAGCAGGAGGTGGCGAAATCTCTGCTGTAAATCCAGGTAGTGAGAGTGCTTCTGTCCAGCTGAACTGCTGTTTCCAGCTCTGCTGTCAGTCTTTCTGTTTGCCCATTTCACTCCTGCCTGGTGGCCCATCCTCCCTGGATCAGACATGCCTTGGTCAGAATTGATGCTCCATTTCTCCTGGGCACAAGACATTCCTCACAGGAGCTGCTCCAGTCCTGCGTAAGCATCCAGCCCTACACAGTGCTGAGGGAGGACCATGTCTTCCCCAAGGGTTGCATTTCTCCCCACTGTAACCGTCACCTTTCCAGGTTTTTCTGTCCAGGTTGATCAGCTGTAATATTGGCATAGACACGGGGCTGGGGCATATGTAGTTCAGTAATAGATCACTCATACAGCATGTATGGGCTCTGAGTTGGATCACTTAGACGCACACACACACACACACACACACACACACACACACACCTTCTAAGCACAGTAGACATATTGTTTTCCCACAAGGCCATGCTCCATTCAGCCAAGAAAGAATATTACTACACTTCAAAATACCAGCTTCCCATTTCTAAGAATTGAGTTTTAACAATTTGCCAGGCAATTTCTCCCATTTTTACAGATTTTATAATAAGCCTTTCAGGTAGAGAGTTTGAAGCCAGTTTCTAAAAATGAGAAAACTGAGATTAAAGGAGTTTATTGGCTAAGACTGCGTGGCAATAAATAGAGGTGGAAATGCCAATCCCAACCCCAGAGCCCATGTTCTTCCCAAGTTCTCCTGATACCTGATGGCACAGGGCCATGGCTGGGGTTTGGTGAACTGAATGAACAAAAATAGGTTATGCTGGGGAAAGCCATATGGTCCATGGCACAGTCGCTGGAAGGTTTCTTGGCTGGGAGAGCTGAGAGGTCTCCTGAAGAGATTTCTTCAAAGACCATTGAGAAGTTGGAACTGGTACCAGTCAAGGCCTATTGATTGTGTCTGTCCCCGCTGTCTGTATTTTACCCACAGGTCCGCTTTGTGAACAGCACATGGGTGTTTGGGAAGGGCATGTGTCATGTCAGTCGCTTTGCCCAGTACTGTTCTCTCCACGTCTCAGCACTGACTCTGACAGCTATCGCTGTGGACCGTCACCAGGTGAGAGCACCTGTCCCCAGATCACCCTCCCTTCTCTGTCTATGCCTGCCTGGTGGGATACTACCACCACAGTCTGTAGAGAATACTCTCAGGACAGTGACTCACTCAGCCCCGCCGACAGCGTGTGGACTTGTCTGCTTGTTGATCAATTTGGGCAAGGACATGAGAGATGTCAAGCCCTTTGGTAGTTGCAAAAGGTTATTCCCACTTTGTTGTTGAAGGGAAGGCTCTCTGCTGGTTCCCATCTCTGAATGTAATGAGTTATTTTGGTGGTAGAAAAGCAAACACCGAAAATCACAGATGGAAATGAAGAAGCAAATAACTGCAGATCGAAGAAGGCTTAGGTGGGACATGGAGAGTCTCTGGCCCAGACAGTGTAGGAGGGACATATGCCAATGCACTGCTAACAAGAGAGGTAGGCTTGGTAGCACAGGAGTGAGCATCTGGGTGGTGCCCCATGAGTGGTAGGCCCTCAAAGAGGACCCAAGGTCATTCCTTTTGGAAGAGTCCAAGTCTGAGCCAGGTGTATTGCCCCACAAACTCCATAATCCATAAGCACATATTGCTGAGTATTCACTGGTTCTCAACCTTTCTAATGTGCAACCCTTTAATGCAGTTTCTCATGTTATGGTGACCCCAAACCACGAAATTATGTTGTTGGTACTTTATAACTTTAATTTTGCCAGTGAAGGTTGAGAACCACTGGATTAGACCATATTAAAAATTAGGAAACAGGTTCAGAAATGCACACAACTTTCCCATGATCATGTGGCCAAGAATGACCACATTAGATCCAACATCTATCCGGCTCTAAGATCATGCTCTTATCAGTAGACTATCCTGCTCTGTGATGATTTAAACAGACCTACAAAGCAAGTGTCCTCAGGATAAAGATACCCAAAGTTTGCACTGAGATAACTCAAGAAGCATAATTTGGCCCAATAGAGAACTGGCTCCAAAGACCCACACTCAAAGGTCCCATTCAATGTAAGGAATGGCTTTCAAGTAAAAATAAATGTTCAAAGTGGACAGAGTTGCCTAGGACACAGTGCCTCAGGCCACCAGCCACATCTTAGTGCATTTTCTTTTTCTTTTTTCTTTTTTTTTTTGAGACAGGATTTCTCTGTGCAGTCCTGGCTGTTCTGGAACTCACTCTGTAGACCAGGCTGGACTCGAACTCAGAAATCCACCTGCCTCTGCCTCCCAAGTGCTGGGATTAAAGGCGTGCACCACCACTGCCCGGCAAGATTGCTCCATTTTCAAACTGCCCTGATCATGTTAGAATCAGGTCTTCCTATAGAGAAGGTATGTCACAGCCAACTGAGGAAAGTTTGCGTGCAACTGCTCCTTACCTCTAGTTAGCCTTCACCAATTCGATCAGAGATCTGGGGTACCTCTGCCCTAGGAACTAGTCTCACAAATGCAAATGCTTTTTAATTTCCACCATTATTTAAGCTTAGAAGAGTTGATTGACACAATATCAATTCCAAGACACATTTTGGCTCCATGTCTATGTTACTGGTTCCCTTTTAAGGGCATGAAAATCAATCTGGATTGGAATTTAGTAATGGCTTTAGTGGGTGGCATCCACCCTCTATACCATCCAGGGTCTGGAACCACAGAAAGATGGGCAGGCCTTGAGGAGGTTGGGCTGAGCTTGGGTCACCTTCTTTGTACCCTCCTCACTCCACCTTGCTCTTCTCACTTGCAAGAGGCCTTGGGACTTCCAGGAGCCACAGAGTCCACATGACACCCTCTTCCCATCCCTGGAGTTGAGCTGTGGTAGGAGTGACCTCCCTTTAGCTCCTTGGCTGCCTAGTGCCATGCAGGCACCACCAAGGAATAAAAAGGGAGCACACCCTTTGATGAATAAGACCTGGATCTTACCTGGATCACAGCTTTCACCCTCAGCTGTGAGACCCTCACATATTTTCTAGGTCATCATGCATCCCCTGAAGCCTCGGATCTCCATCACCAAGGGTGTCGTCTATATTGCTGTCATCTGGATCATGGCTACCTTCTTCTCTCTGCCACATGCCATCTGCCAGAAACTGTTTACCTTCAAGTACAGGTGAGAAGTGTTAGTTGGAATAGCCTGGGGCTCAGTGGAGAGTGTACCATGCTGACCTCCAGAGCAGGCCTGGCCCACAGTCACTGGGACTGAATCAGACCCCCTCCACACGTGACTCTTGCTGTCAGGCGTACCTGCTTCATGAGCTATTCTTGCCAACTCTCATCCAGTTGCTTCTTGGCCCATGCTGAGTCTCTGCATCCTCTTGTCAACCCACCCTTGCTTTCTAGGCTGTTTGCAAAGACAAGGCAGTAGTTACCAGGTTCTGCCACCAGGAGGCATGTGCTCACACAGATACCCACTCAGCCCTGGTTAAAATAAGCAAGAATTCCCTGCTCACGGAACTTAGAAAATAAGCATGAGTATATGCTTCTGAGGCAGGATTCCTTATGTCCCCCACTACCCAGTTTGGTCCTTAACATATGCTCTTACCAAATGAGAAACTCCCTCTTTCAAACACTCAGTTAAAAACAATAACAAGAACCACACATCTACTTGATAATAGCCTGTCTCTATGGCAGACTGTGCAGAAGGAAGAGCTTCTGAACTCATGATCTCTCTGAGTTGATCCCTAATTCTGCCTCCACACTACAAACCTGCAGTACATATTCACCAACAGTGAACCAAAGAGGGGACTTTGAGTGGTTCCGGCGTCTTACAGCCTTCCACTGAGAAACAGCTGTCTCCATCCTTCCGTTTCTTTCTAGAATGTGTAAGTAAGGAAGTGAGTAAGGCCTGGACGTGGCTAGAGGCACGTGTACTTTACCACCTGCTCTTCTGACCTTCCATCTGTTTTAATGGTCGCTCTTTGGGGTGAGAACTGACTACAAAGGGGACTCAAAAAAGAACTGATTTCCTAAGCAAGAACATTGCTGCTTCATTCCTTCACTGATCCGTTCATTCACCATTCATTCATTTATCTGTTCACTGAATATCCGTGGACCCACTGTGTCCAAGGGATAATGCCAGGTTTAGGGGACACAGAGATCTTCCTGACCTCTATAAAATGTTGTATGGAGAGACTGAAGCATGATGGGATGATTAGGCCACAGTACCAAAAAGACTGTGAAAGATTGCCCAAGCCTTAGGTAGGGAGGCCAGCATTCCTCCATAGGAAGTGGTAGCACTGATTCCCCCACTCATAGCTGGCCATCTTTCTTTTCCCCTCTCTCTTGGCTCAGTGAGGACATTGTGCGCTCCCTTTGCCTGCCGGACTTCCCAGAGCCAGCTGACCTCTTCTGGAAGTACCTGGACCTGGCCACCTTCATCCTGCTCTACCTACTTCCGCTCTTCATCATCTCAGTGGCCTATGCTCGTGTGGCCAAGAAGCTGTGGCTCTGTAACACCATCGGTGATGTGACCACAGAGCAGTACCTCGCCCTGCGACGCAAGAAGAAGACCACCGTGAAGATGCTGGTGCTTGTGGTAGTCCTCTTTGCCCTCTGCTGGTTCCCTCTCAACTGCTATGTCCTCCTCCTGTCCAGCAAGGCCATCCACACCAACAACGCCCTCTACTTTGCCTTCCATTGGTTTGCCATGAGCAGTACTTGTTATAACCCCTTCATCTACTGCTGGCTCAATGAGAACTTTAGGGTTGAGCTAAAGGCATTGCTGAGCATTTGCCAAAGGCCACCCAAGCCTCAGGAAGACAGGCTGCCCTCCCCAGTTCCTTCCTTCAGGGTGGCATGGACAGAGAAGAGCCATGGTCGGAGGGCTCTGCTAGCTAATCACCACCTGCCCTCTTCCCAGATCCAGTCTGGGAAGACAGATCTGTCCTCTGTGGAACCCATTGTGGCCATGACTTAGGGAAAGCTGGAGGCAGTGGGGGAGGATTCTGTCCTCTCACAACTGACCAGACACTCACAGAGTTGAAAAGTTCCACAGAAGCAGTGAAATGCTTGGGTTCCTAGGAACGTGTCCAGCCCCATCTGATTTGCAAACTTTCTAGAAGATGCCATGAGGTGTTGTGTGTAGATCTTTGAGGAAGAGCTCTGGAAGCCACCTCAGTTCCAATAGAGGCTGGTCCAGTCAACCACCTCCATTTGTCTAGCACTTGCCACCTTGTTCTTCCTACTGCTGAGCACCCACAGGGGGACCTGAGTCATACTATTGGTGGGACTGACCCCACATGCTCAGAAAAGAATAGGCACAAAGACCTTCTGAAGTCACTGAAGCAAGTGTAATCACACAGCTTTAATGGCCTTGGCTCTATTTATGACCAGACAGGACCCATTTTGGTTTCTTAAAAATAAAGAGAAATTAGTATTGCCATTTTGAAAAGTTCAGAAAAGTAAAGAAATGAATTCAGCCCATCAATTTGTAAAAAAAAAAAAAAAAAGCCTGTTAATATGCTGTGAATTTATCTGTAACTTTGCCTTCTCTCTATGTGTACATTTGTACTTTTAAAATTCTGAACTACACATGTCTGTGTAGATTATAATAATTAGCAAGAAACTGGGATATATCAGAGTACTAATGAATTCCTCTGTGATGAATGAGGTCCCTCAGCAGATGAGAAAAGAAGGGAGGAGAAGAGAGGAGAGGACAGGAGAGAGGAGAGCAAGGTGAGGGTCGACTCTATCCTGTAACTAGTGATGGGTAGGGCTGGCCCTCTCCTAGGTAGTTACCATCAAGATGAGCAGTGCATAAGAGAGCTGGGAGGTAGCATCCCTTCCCTGACCCCCAGAAACAAGAAGGGGTGAATCACCGTGCTTTTTGAATGGACAATGAGAGAGTTGCTTTCCAATAAGCTAGAAATAATTGTGCTTAAACACCTCATCTGCCCGAGCTGTCTAGACAGGACATTTTTCTATGTTGTCTATGATGAGATTTTTTTTTTCCACACCAGTTCCTGAGAGAAGATTTCACTGTCTACATCACTTGAGAAACTCATGTGTCATTTTTTCAAAACGTACCGGCTTCTTAAAGCAACTTTAATCCTTAAGAGCCTCTTTATCAGAGAAATCTCATTCCAGGTAGCCAGCGATTTCATCATCTTCCATATGGTCCTGATGACTCTCAGTGTCACCCACTGACAGATGTGTCAGGCAGAACCGACTCTAATCCCCATCCATGCTCAGAGCGGTGGCCGCCACTGTGCTAGCTTCAGATTCCCATCTCCTCACAGAGTCATCACAGAGACAAAGCATCTTTATGGAGCTGAGAGGGAAACTGAGGCTTGAGGAAGGAGAGGCTCATCCAAGACTCATTTAGAACTCTCAGTTGCTAACTGAAGCACAATTTGGTTAAGCCTGATTCTCTGTAACAAACCTAGGGGGTTTCTTAAACTAGTCAATCTATGGGTGTGCTAGAAAATTTCCAAAATTAAAAAAAAGTCATCTACAGAACAGCAGATTTTTAAAGAAGACTGTCTTGGAGAGGGTAGAAGGAGATTTCCAAATATCAAGTGAGTTTTTGAGGTCACAGCTTCTGCATCCGCCCTGATCTCTATAGTGTCAGCTGGTACCTGTGAGTCTTTCCCGTGGCTAAGGAGAGTCAGGGCACTAGCCTGAGGGCAGGTGGAAAGAGCTTCAGTCACACCTCCCTGAAGGCAGTTGAGAGAGAGTGCCCTGTCACAGAGTCAGCCCTCAGGTCTGCATCTCCTGTTGGTCTCTCTCTGCTCCCTTTCCCATATTCCCTGTATGCATCGGAGCAGATGGAACTGGTAACAGTGACTGTGCTCTTTGTGAAGCCTGAGTTTTTCCAATATGCTGTAAAGTGTGCTTTATTGTAAGCCACCGTAGGCGCAATAAAACCTCTCCTCTGAGTGCAGGCTGTGCTTCTTGGACTGGTGACCGCGTCACAGATGGTAACCTTTAAAAATGGGATTGGCATGGATTATATGAGGAGTGCACGGAGATTCTTCATTCGAAGCCCGGGATTTTATCTTAGAAAGTCTGGGTGCAGTGTAGGTGAAGAGAGCATGGAGAGACCTCCGACCTCTCTTCAGGAGCTGCCATGTCCCGTCCTTGGAGGTGATAACACCTGTGATGTATGCCTGAACCCTGAGCTACACTCGTCCTTGGTGATTTTGGAGGAAACAAAGCTGCTTTTGGAGCCCAGAGGCCTCTCCATAGCAGAACCCAACAGATACAGCCTCCTCTGAGTGTGTCGTGGTTGATGCCATACTAGGCCTGGAGTGCTGCCGTATCGCATAACTTGATACCGTTTTATACAGCTGCTAAAGTTAGTTTTAAAGACAGATGTAGCTGGGCAGTAGGGGCACACACCTTTAATCTCAGCACTTGGGAGGCAGAGGCAGGTGGATTTCTGAGTTCGAGGCCAGCCAAGACTATACAGAGAAACCCTGTCTCAAAAAGCCAAAAAGCCAAAAAAAAGAAAAAAAAAAAAAAAAAACAAAACAAAACAGCTGTAAATGAGGGTGATCTGATGAACGATGAGAGATAGGAACTCAGATTTGTGGCTGTTTCCTTATGTCGTAGATGTCAAAGCCTTCAAGCTCATGACCTCGCCCTCCATGCCTTCTATGGGGTGGGCACCAATATTTCTCAGAGGAGAAAACTGAGGCTCAGCAAACTTAGATAACTTTCTGAAAATCAGAGTCTAAGCTGAAAAATATTACCTAGGAGGTCAAGTTCTGTGAAAGCATAAAAAATAATCCTGTACTTTAATTTTAATCCCATATTCCCCAAATTTTCTTGATGGAAAGGTTTTATTTGGGTCATAAATTATATTAGCAACCCTAAAACCTAGGGCTTGATTTACATATTTTGCAAAATGCTTGAGTGAGTCTTAATGCCTCTGTAGATCAGGGGTTAATGAATCAGGAGTTAGGCAGCATGGCCAGGCAAAATTATTCCCATATTGCTGGTATCTGTGAGGACTTGGCAAGTTGCCAAGGTCAGGAACTAGGGTTGCTTGGAAAGATGCAAATCTACCACTGCCAGTCTGATCTTGTTGAGACATTCTACCAGGACTTCCATGGTGGTGAGAACCTGTGGAACAGTCTTCTTTGATTGGATTTAGAATCCCATAAGAGACACATCTCTGGGTGTGTGTATCTATGAGGGTGTTTCCAGAGAGGATTTACTGTAGAAGAAAGAGCCACTCTGTTGGTGGGGTCACTATAATCCCTTGGGTGGAAGGACTGAACTGATTATAGAGAGGAAAGGAGAAAGCTATCGGAGTGCCAGCATTCCCCCTTCTCTGCTTCCTGGTCAGTCTGCTGAGACAAGACCAAGTAGCTCTCACCACCTTGGAGCAATGTGCTGCCATGCCTTCCCAACTGTCATAGGCTATACAATAAAACCAGGAGCCAAGAGAAAGCCTTCCTTAAATTATTTGTGTCAAGTATCTGGCAGCAGCAAGAAACAAAGTAACTAATGCAGAGCCCACCCTGGCTGGCTGGAATCGAGGGATCTGAGACAACCAGAAGCAGGCCTGTCTCAGAGCATAACATGAAGGTTAGAAGAAAGACATGCTCTAAGGCTCTGGCGCTGGTGAGACCAGTTGTCAGCATCTTGTTTTAGCATCTCCATGTACCCTCTATGGCCAATTGTCTCTCTCATTTCAAAGAGTAGTTAGGGAAGAGAGAGGCAGAGAGAGAGAGAGAGAGAGAGAGAGAGAGAGAGAGAGAGAGAGAGAGAGAGAGAGAGACAAAGGTACAAAGCTGAATGCAGTTTTGAAAACACACAAAACAGCCATATTCAATATTTGTGAAGCCTGGGCTAGGTCTCTCCCAGAGTCGTAGTAAACTGTCTCAGACTGTGCAATCTGCAGCTTCTTAGGGCCAAAGAGGTTGATTTCAAAAACCTCTCCTTTTCTCCAGTTTCCAGCCTAGCAGGGAGCATTGTCAAATTAGTCAAGAATTTAAGGTACTCTGCTTGCATATGAGGAGGCAGCAAAGTCATCACCGACATGAGGCCCAAAAATTATCATAGTGGGGAGAAGGGTTGGTCTCAGGACAGGATATATAACGTAGGGCTAGATATGGGTTATTCTGCAGGCTTTAGCTTTGGTTTAGGCAGCAGGTTCAAGGGTGTCTATTATATATTGAAAGAAATTCATCAAACCACTAACCATATAGCCAAGAGCAGGTCACACCTGGATACCTGCTTAGAGGGTGCTGTAGACCATGGACTGCAATTAATCTAGTCCTGACCTTGTGGCCTGTCTACCACCAAACCTAACAACAAAGGGCCAAACAGAAAGCCAATGAAGTCAGGCCCAGGCCTCCACCTTTTTACCCTGTTCTTTCCAATCAGGTTTATTATAATACACAAATCAACCACATTGTTTCTTACAAGGCCCAGGGCTCCTATCAGAAGAGGATCCTTTAAGCCTGTGAGAACCAGAGATGGTACTTTGAAACAGTGTACCACAGCAGGACAGTTATAGGAACTCCTCCTAGTGTTTCTAACAATATGCACAGGACCTGCATTGGATGGAGCCTGACAGAATCCCAGTGTGAAGTGGGAAGGAAGTCAGGAAGTCCCACCCCTAGCTAAGGAGCTACCGGCAACCGAGAGCTGGGAAGGGAGAGTGAGTGTTGGTTTTTTTAAGAGTATGCCCCTGGTTGGTCAACCATGCTTCCGCCAAGGGATGTAGATGTTCTTCCCAGAATTATATGGGAAACACAAACTGGATTTGATGGCTATTTTTTCTTAAGTTAAAGGGGGGTGTAGGGAGGTTTGAAATTCTCAAAGAATTAGTAAAACTATTTTAAACAGGCAAGTAGAGCTCATTACCATAACAACAAGAACAGGACAAAGCCTCCTTGCCTGGGGTTGAAGCTTGTCTCTTCTTTGCTTGTCTGTTCTTTTGCCCCACACCTGCAGCATCTGTTCTTGAGTACCTCCTTGCTGCCTTCTCCAGAGGGAGCCCAGCTGCTTCCTAGTGTCCTCTGTCTTGGTCTGTTTCCTTATTTTGGAAAACTCCATCCCTCCAAGAGAAAGTGCTTAGGAGCTCATATTTTTTTTTTTTGAGACCTTATTTGTCTGAAAATGTGCTTAAGTTCATACTTAATCAGTAGTGTGTCTGAATTTAGGTAATGGGTTAAAATAATTTTCTCTTGCAATTTTGAAAGCATTTGAATTAGTTTTAAATTACTGCTATAACAAATTACCACAGTCTTAGTGGCTTAAACAACAAAATTGCTCATCTTTTGGTTCTGCAGGGCTACATGGTCGCACAGCCTGACACACACACACACACACACACACACACACACACACACACACACGGGGGCGGGGGGGCTTTCTTTCTGCTTCTCCCGAGAGAGGCCTCCTGGTCTTTGTAGCTTCCAGAGGCCACAGGCATTCCTTGCCTCATTGCCTCCTCCCTCACTCCAGGTCGAAGCCAGCAGCATTACATCTCCCAAGACCTCATTCCCCTTGGGCTCTTTCTGAGATCCTGCCTCACCATCTTTTCAGAGTTGGGTGATTGTATTTTCCCCACCTAGGTAATCCAGGATGCTCAGAATCTTCCATCCATTTGCAAAGATAACAGCATCTCATCCTGAACATACTCTCAGGGCTTGGACATTGAAGGACAGACATTTTGGGGGATGGGCATTGTTCTGCCTACAAGGCTCCATTTTCTCCTGCTTCAAAACCTGATGTTTTTCCTTTCTCTCTGTCACTCAAGAATATGTGCTGGAGCCAGCTTCTGGGGCTGCCCAAGGATGTGTTGCAGCATTGGCTCACTGTTTTCAAGAAAGAAGGACTTCAGGGGCTTCCGCCTGGCATGAGCTGCTTTCATGTTTGCAGTCTGCCAGCTGTTTACTATCCCAACTATGCTTTGCAGTTCAGAAATCGATCACAGAACACACTCATGGACACACAGTAAGTGCACAGGAGTCCAGCTTGCCATCTGATCCCATAATCTCAGAAGTCCAGTCAGCTGGAAGGAATGCTGCTTAGCCTTTGCACCATGAGTGCCAACGCCTCCCCATCCAGCAATGCTGTCCTGATCCTCAGGCCCTCAACATCCATGAAAGAAGGCAAACTCCAGACCAATTTCCTTGACAGTGTATAGCCTGCTTCTACCTGGAGGACAAATTTGTTTTTTTATAGCTTGGGTACATTGTCCCCCAAAGACTGATTTGTAGTGGAAGCTTTGGCCTCTAAGCAGCAAGGTCTCCAGGTGACTAGACTGTAAGGGTTCAGATCTTATGAGGAATTAAATCATCAGTGTATTCATAAATGAGCAGACTACAGGGAGGCAGTAGACACTGTAGAGGTGGGGCCAAGTTGGACAAAGAATGTCACTAGGGGCACAGTCTTGAAGAGTGTGGACTGTGTCCAGGCCTTTGCACTTGCTCTTGGCCTCCTCAGTGCCATGAGGTGAGCAGCTCTCTCTACCATGAGCTCCTGGTTCTGCCCCACTACAGGTCCCAAAGCAACAGAACTGAGTAGCCATGGGTGGGAGGTGGGGATGGAGTGTAAAACACTGCAAACATGGGTCAAAATATTTTTTTCTTAAATTATATTTATGGGTGTTTTATCACAGCAAGGGAAAGCTATAACAATGCTTTTCAAGGTTGAAATCCAAAAGCAATTTGTCTTAAGAATCAGAGAGATTTTCGGGATTAATGGGGATGAGGTTTGGATGTTTTACAAACAGGGTCATCTTAAAGGGGGAGTGCTCAGTTACTGTGTTGATGTGCTAGAAGCAAACTCTGCAGGCTATCACTCGGTACCTGGAGAGTGAGTCTCTGTCACAGTTGCCATATGACAAACCAGCTTCCTCCAACCCAGGGCCCATGGGAAGAGCTCTTTGACCTGAACACAACTACGCCTTCATAATGCTCTCTTTGCCCTCTAAAATTCATGACTGTCTTCCATTCCAGAACATGTTGACATGCATATCACTGACTTTGAAAGAGTCTAGAACACAGGGGTTGGTTTTTTTTTTTTTTTTTGTTCTGTTTTGTTCCTACCTGTATAGTATAAGAAAGCAGTGGGACTGGCTATGAGATAAATCAGTCTGATATATTCAACATTACAGAGATAAATAGAAAGTAATTTCTTTGGAAGCTTAAGACTTATCAGGCATAGCAATATATGGCTGGAATGCCAGCATTTGGGAAGATGAGGTACAAAGGTTGTCAATTTAAGGCAAACGTGGGCTACAAAGAAGCTTCCAGGCTATCCCAGGGAATTTAGCTTCTCCAGGAGCAGTGGCAGTTTAACATGGTATGATTTGTATCAGTGTTCTTCAGGCTTGTGTGTCAGAGCTGATCTTTGCGGCTCCAGTGCTCTCAGGAGATGGAAACCTTTAGGAGGCGGGGCCTGATGGAAGGAAGTTAGGAAGTTAGGTCATTGGAAACATTTCTTTCTCTTTCTCTTTTCTTCCTTTCTTCTTTCTTTCTTTTCTTTTTTTTTTTGAGGCGGGTTGGTTTTAATTTTTCAAGGGTTTCTCTATTAGCCTTAGCTGCCCTGGAACTCATACTGTAGATCAGGCTGGCCTCAGACTTATAGAGATCTGCCTGCCTGTGGCTGGGATTAAAGGCATGTGCTAGTACCATCTGACTTCTTGTATATTCTTGTCTCCTTCTAGAATTACCTATTTTCTGAAGAGGATTGGTTCCATTGGTTGTAAATTGTAAGCATCAATTATTGGGATGTTAGGTGTGCCTTCCTACTGGGATATCATTGCTTTCTAAGGCCTTCCAGGTGTCAGAGCACACAGCTGTGCTTCTGCCTCCATGCCTGGTACTGAGCTGTTCATGACCTCATCCTGAGGTTCTCAGTTCTGACCTATACCGAGTGATCATTCCAGCAGTGGCTTTTGCAAAGCAGAAATACTGATTTTTAACAAAGTTTGGTTTACCAATTTTTTTTAGTACATAGTGGTTTTTATGTTGTAAGTACTGTTACTATTTATATTAAGTAAATAGAGATATGAGGCAAATAGTTTCAAATGTTTAGTTCAGAAACTAAAATGCTGAGTGTGAGAACTGCAGTGTGACCTGTGTCCTCTGCCAGATCTCTGTGCTGCCTTGGCTGACACCTGCAGGGGCAGCCTTCCACCCTCTGAACCATGTTGTAATTGGTTTCTACTCTTGACATCTGTCAACACACTCTTGGCTGTTCCCACTCGGACCCTAATCAGAGATAAGTCGAAGAGAGGGAAGGGAGAGAGGACTCTTATGGGGTGACTTCATCTCTCTGGTGTGGACAGGAACTGATTTGTGGATACTTTGGTGGCTCTGCGGAAACTCCTCCTGGCCTCTTTTAACCACAGGTACAATGGATATGTCTGAGTCCTTGAAACACTCTGTCCTCAGCTTCTTGTTCACTAAGGATGCTTTCCACAAACTCCCCATGCAAAAAAGGATATGAGCCACTGGGCTTTCCCGACCCCGCTCTGTCTTCACCCACATATAATCTATGTTTACTGATGGCCATTCTTCACTCAGATGATGCCAACAGAACAGCTTTCTCTTTGCTACATCACCAAGCAGTGATGAATTTACCCAACCTGCTATGATTGCCCTGAGCAGAGTCAGACACGTGAATTTTCTTGCCCTGTTTCTGTTGTGTAGTAGAAAGGACTCATTCTTCCATCACTAAGTCTGATCTTGTACTAGACATCTTTTCTCACACTAAGTGTCTTCCCTTCATTTATTGTGGCTACTGAATTATGTTAAATGACTTTTGGCAGTGACCACATGGTTTGGTTTTCTCCTTTATTCTATGGACATAGCATATTACATTCATGGAACTATATTATATAGATCTATGGGTGAGCACATGGCCACAAGGACTGAACCTTGTAGAACATATCAAGTTCTTTTCCTTTTTATGTGCACTTGTGTTTTAACTGCATGTATGTCTGTGTGAAGATGTCAGATTCCTTGGAAATGGAGTCACAGATAGTTCTGAGTTGCCATGTGAGTGCTGGGCCAACTTGAAGAGCAGCCAGTGCTCTTAACCACTGAGCCATCTCTCCAGCACCCTATACCTGGTTCTTGGTTGGCTGTTCTTTTACCTTTTTCTTTAAAAAGTATAATTAATGAATATAGTATCATTAATAATAATAATTGTTATCTATAGTCAGTACAAGAAACAGGCTTCTTCGGTTGAGTTATGCTGCCTTTGGACATTGAAATTTCTTTGTTTAAAATTGTCGGCTTCCAACCTCTACTCTGCTGAGCTTGGTCTCTAGAGGTTTCTACTGTTGGGATATTTTGATGGTAAGCCAGGATTTGAGTAAAATTTATACTCTGATGTTGGAGCTCAGCCTTTCTGCACTCTTCTATCATTTGGAATTTCCCTTTCAAATGTCTGTCCTGATTGAATACATCTCCTTTTTCTGGCATTACTTCTCTTTTTAATTGGCCTGTTGGGGATAGGTGCCGTAGCCTAGCTTGTTAGGGCTGCTGAGCCCAGGTTCCTACTCTTAACAACTCCATCAGCACTCCAGCGTCAGCCAGCCAAGTTCTGGGAGTCCAGTCCTTCCCCACCATACCCCACCCCGACAGTTCTCTGCTGTCACTCAGTCTTGTTCTTTATGTCATTGTTCCTTGAGAGGAATAGGCTGACTTCTCAATGCCACCATGGACTAAGTCCTACCCTCTTCCACTTTTAAAATAATTTCTATTTTGCTGCAAAGAGTTATCATCTGCTAATAAATACATTTTCCTTTAAATTGTTTAAGTGTCAGAGCTGGATCCCCTCCTCCTCCTCCTCCTGCTCCTCTTCCTCCTTTTAATTGGCATGGCTAGGTCTATCTCAGGGTGGCTTCTGTTACCTGGCCTTTCTCTAGAACTGTGACCTTTTAATACAGTTCCTCATGTTGTGGTGATCCCCCACCAACCATAAAAATATTTTCGTTGCTACTTCACAACTGTAATTTTGCTACAGTTACAAGTGGTAATGTGAATATCTGATATGCAGGATGGTCTCAGGAGACCCATTCGATCACCAAAGGGGTCATACTGGACCCCAGGGTTGAGAACCACAGCTTTAGTGGCACCCACTGTAATCAAATTAGCTCCCTCTGCTGCCTCAATTTCCCTGGCCTTTTACTCATTACATTGGAAGCACTCCTCTGACCCAGCCCTTCTCTTACTCATCCATCAGAATGAATTTTTAAGATTGCTTTCAGCTTAGGCTGTACATACCAACAATCATTGTGACTCTGGCTCATATCTAACCATGAGGCTGGTTTTGATTTTAAATTTCTTGTAGGATACCTTATTTCCATGCTTCAATCAAGATGTAACAGGAGCTTCCTCCTTACCTCTTCATGCCAGCCAGAATTTAATGACTCCCCTAGGACTGGATCAGTTCCTCAGGCTAGGCAGAATCAGTGACTCTTTCTCATGCCCACATCCCTTCTCCAAGGCAGCCAGCATCAGTTCTGCTCTCAGTTCAGCTTTCAGTGGCCTCTGCACTTTCAAAGGTGACAGAACGTCAACACCTAGCAGTGCACTCAGTCCTGGCCTACCCATAGCAGCTCTGACCCCAATTTGATTGCTCACTACCATTGGCTGCTACAGCACCAGTATTTTCTTGTTTCGCAATTTTGGACATCTTTATGTTTTTACCACCATACTATGCTTCTTGAACAAAAAGGAGTACACACACACACACACACACACACACACATATACATCATATGCACACACAGTGGTGCGAGGCTTCCTTTTAGCATCTTTTGTGGTGCTAGAATCAAGCACTAAGCTCCATGCACACAGCCCTTCAGTATTTTTTTAAAGGATTGTTTATTTATTTTATGTATATGACTACACCATCACTGTTTTCAGACACACCAGAAGAGGGGATTGGATCCCATTACAGATGGTTGTGAGCTACCATGTGTCCCACTATGTGGGAATTGAACTCAGGACCTCTGGAAGAGCAGTCAGTGCTCTTAACCACTGAGCCATCTCTCCAGTCCCAGTATTTTTTAGCTTGGTTCCCAGTTGAGCTAAGGCTCAAAACCTCGAAGACCCTGAAGGAATGACAGGCACTCCACCTGTTCCCAGGCACCAGGCCCCTGTCACTAGTTGTAGCTCCTCCCCCACCCCCCATAGATTTGTGGCCATCAGTCACAATGTCCCAAGCTCCTCCAAAGGTAGAGGATGTGACCTGTGGTCATGTAGGCTCAAGACAGATGTCCATTTTAATGAGGTACCTCAAGGCCTGGAGGGCTTAGCAAATAAGCTTTCCTTCCCAGACACTCCTCCCTGCAAAAGGTATTTAACCTCAGGCCCACCCTGACCAAATGAGGTATGGTTTTCCTCATCCACTTTCTGCCATGACAATAAATGCCTCAAAACCATGGCCTGCCTCTTTTCACTGGGATCCACTGTGGGGAGCCATGGCGAAGGCCTTCTTCACCTATAAAGCTGCTGTCTAATCTCCCATAGAAGGCCCCTCTGTGCTCCCAGCCATGGCCACCACCAAGCCAAGCTCAAGCCTGACCCCACCATCAAGCCAAGGACTACCCTCATGGGACCAGCTGGAGCTCCACCCCCCCCAACATCCCTAGTCCTGGGCTAGATCCAGCCTGCAGGCCCTAACTCCATTCTCAGCTCTTGTATGGCTTCCAGCAGCACCTGGATGTCTGAGTGCCTGAGAACCAGACAACCCTGGCCTTGTTGCAGGTCCTGGGACCCCAGAGCCAGGTCTGGCTGTCCAGAGCCTCAGACTGCATTTCCCCACCCCAGAGTGGTGTCCCTGGGCTGCCTTAGGGCCTAACACTCACCCAG
>JADRCD010226188.1:0-34538 GCA_019843815.1 Montemys delectorum
TTGGTAAAGATCTTTTCCCAATTTGTTGGTTGCCATTTTGTTCTATTGACAGTGTCTTTTGCCTTACAGAAGCTTTGCAATTTTATGAGGTCCCATTTGTCAATTCTTGATCTTAGAGCATAAGCTATTGGTGTTCTGTTCAGGAAAATTTCCATGTGCTCATGTGTCCTAGAATCTTCCCCACTTTCTTTTCTATTAGTTTAAATGTATCTGGTTTTATGTGGAAGTCCTTGTTCCACTTGGACTTGAGCTTTGTACAAGAAGATAGAAATGAACTTGGCCCTGTGAATGTTCTATGCCCCAGTGTAGGGGAATTCCAGGGCCAGTAAGCAGGAAGGGGTGGGATGATGAACAGGGGGAGAGAGGATGAAACAGGGGATTGTTTTATTTTTAATTTAATTTAATTTAATTTAGTTTAATGTAATTTAATTTTGGAAGGGAACCTGGGAAAGGAGATACTGTAAATAAAAATAAAAAATAAAAAATTAAAAAAGAACATAGTATTGGATCGATTTGCATTCTTCTACATGCTAACTTCCAATTGAGCCAGCAACATTTGTTGAAAATGCTGTCTTTTTTCCACTGGATGGTTTTAGCTCCTTTGTCAAAGATTAAGTGATCATAGGTGTGTGAAGACCAAGTGATTTCTGGGTCTTCAATTCTATTCCATTGATCCACCTGCCTGTCACTATACCAATATCATGCAGTTTTTATCACAATAGCTCTGTAATACAGCTTAAGGTCGGGGATGGTGATTCCACCAGAGGTTCTTTTATGGTTGAGAATAGGTTTTTTGTTATTACAGATGAATTTCCAAATTACTCTTTCCAACTCTGTGAAGAATTGAGTTGGAATTTTGATTGGGATTGCATTGAATCTGTAGATTGCTTTCGGCAAGATGGCCGTTTTTACTATATTAATCCTACCAATCAATGAGCATGGGAGGTCATTCTATCATTCGAGAGATCTTTAATTTCCTTCTTCAGAGACTTGAAGTTATTGTCAAACAGATCTCTTCTTGCTTAGTTAGAGTCACACCAAAGTATTTTATATTATTTGTGACAATTGTGAAGGGTGTTGTTTCCCTAACTTCTTTCTCAGCCTCTTTATCCCTTGTGTAGAGGAAGGCCACTAATTTGCTTGAGTTAATTTTATATCCAACTACTCTGCTGAAGTTGTTTATCAGGTTTAGGAGCTCTCTGGTGGAATTTTTGGGGTCACTTAAGTATACTATCATGTCATCAGCAAATAGTGATAATTTGACTTCTTCCTTTCCAATTTGTATCCTTTTGATCTCCTTTTGTTGTCTAATTGTTCTGGCTAGGATTTTAAGTACAATATTGAATAGGTAGGGAGAGAGTGGGCAACCTTGTGTAGTCCCTGATTTATGTATTTACATTTCAAATGTTATCCCATTTTTCCAGTTTCCCCTCTGGAACCTCCCAATCCCATCACCCCTCCCCCTGTTTCTATGAGGGTGTTCCCCTACTCATGCACCCAAACACTACACTGGGGAATTGAGGATTCATAAGAACAAGGGCCTCTTCTCCCATTGATGCCTGACAAGGCCATCCTCTGCTACATATGCTGCTGGAGCCATGAGTCATTCCATGTATACTCTTCAGTTGGCGGTTTAGTACCTGAAAGCTCTGGGGTGTCTGTTTGGTTGATATTGTTGTTCTTCCTATGGGGTTGCAAACCCCTTCTGCTCCTTCAGTCCACTCTCTAACTCCTCACTGGGAACCCCATGCTCAGTCCAATGGTTGGCTCGAGTATCTACCTCTGTATTTGTTAGGTTCTAGAAGACCCTCTCAGGAGACATTTATATGAGGCTCCTGTCAGAGAGCACTTCTTGTAATCTGCAATGGTGTCTGGGTATGGTGTTTGTGTATGGGATGGTCTAAAATCAGGGACTAGACAAGACTGCACACTCTCTCCCTACCTATTTAATATAGTACTCAAAGTCTTAGCCAGAGCAATTAGACAAAAAAGGAGATTAAAGGGATACAAATGGAAAAGGAAGAAGACAAAATATCACTATTTGCAGATGATATGGTAGTATATTTAAATGACCCCAAAAATTCCACCAGAGAACTCCTAAACCTGATAAACAACTTCAGCAAAGTGGCTGGATATAAAATTAAATCAAACAAATCAGTAGCCTTCCTATACTCAAAGGATAAACAGGCTGAGAAAGAAATTAGGGAAATTACATCCTTCACAATAGTCATAAACAATATAAAATACCTTGGTGTGACTCTAACCATGCAAGTGAAAGATCTGTATGACAAGAACTTCAGGTCCCTGAAGAAAGAAATCGAAGAAGATCCCAGAAAATGGAAAGATCTCCCACACTCATGGATTGGCAAGATTAATATAGTAAAAATGGCCATGTTCCTGAAAGCAATCTACAGAATTAGTTGGGATCCCCATTAAATTTCCAACTCATTTCTTCCTAGAGTTAGAAAGAACAATTCTCAAATTAATTTGGAACATCAAAACACCCAAGATAGGGAAAACTACTCTCAACAATAAATGAACTTCTAGGGGAATCACCATCCCTGACCTCAAGCTGTATTATAGAACAATAGTGATAAAACTGCATATTATTTGTACAGAGATAGGTAGGTAGATCAGTGGAATAGAATTGAAGACCCAGAAATGCACCTACATACCTATGGTCACTTGAACTTTGACAAAGGAGCCAAAACCATCTAGTGGAAAAAAGGGAGCATTTTCAATGTATGGTGCTGGTTCAACTGTGGTCAGCATGTAGAAGAATGCAAATCTATCCATCCTAATCTCCTTGTACAACTCTCAAATTCAAGCTGATCAAGGACCTCCACATAAAAGCCAATACAATGAAATTAAAAGAAGAGAAAGTTGGGAAGAGCCTTGAGCACATGGGCACAGGGCAAAATTTCCTGAACAGAATACCAATGCTTATGGTCTAAGATCAACAATAGACAAATGGGACCTCATAAAATTGCAATGCTTCTGTAAGGCAAAGGACACTCTCAATATGACAAAACAGCAACCAACTGATTGGGAAAAGATCTTTACCAATCCTACCATTGATAGAGAGCTAATATCCAATATATACAAAATTATCCATTATACAGAACCATAATCATCAGGTGTAGTATTTTCATAGTTTTGATATATCTTGTAATTTTCCTTAAGGAATTTTGATTTGACAAACTTATGCTCTATATATTTGTTGAGGTTCATGACAGCTTGCAAGGAGATGGTTCTTTCCTTCCACCATTTAGATTGTGGATATTGATTTAAGTAGGTAATACTGTGCAGCAATCTTCTTAACCCATGAAGCCATCTTGTTGGCCCTACTTTTTTATTAATATTGTCTCACTGTCCCTACTGTTTTCATTGTTTTATTTTGTATTTCAGTTCATATTTTCTATAATTTTCCCCCCACATTCTATTGGTGTGTCTTTCCACATTCCCTATTCTCTGACTTAATATGGTTTATATTTGAAATATTTCCGTTTAATATTTATTGAATTTCTCTTTCAGGTCTTACACCAAATTTATCATTTCATTTATCTGGTTTCATCATTTTGGAACTTGTTAGTTATCTTTCTTAGTATATCTGAGTGTGGATTATATGTTTGGAATTTCATTTACTTCTCGCCTATTGAAATTCAATATTGTGGGATTAACAAATGTTGGAAGAATCACTTTAGTGTTTATTATATTCCCGAAATAGGGTTTCTGAATCTGAGATTATTTTGTTGCTTAATTTATAAAATAATCTGTATTCTTTTTATGAAATAGTTTCCATATGCAAGTGGACTAGAATGTCACAGTGCTGAGGTACATAATTTGCAAGGTATCTTATTGGTCCAGGATCACAGGTTACTTTGTATAGAATTGCTATTACTCCCATAATAAATTATTCACTGTGAAAGAAATCACAACTTCTGCATATCTATACTATGCATAAATCATACTTGCAAATTAGCAATATTAATCCTTTTTATTCACTTTAATAACATTTGGAGTGAATTTCAGACTTATTGACCTTGTGGTGAGTGGTGTAAATCTCAGTTCCCTCCTAGGTACTCCCTCTGGCTTGGCTGCATGCAGTGTAGAGCATGAATAAATGATATCTTTGGTGTTCAGCAGATTTAGGGGTGTGTGATATTAGCACATGCATGAGGACAGGTTGTAAGACATCGCCTCATAGTTGCTTTGTAGCTCAGCTGGTATCCCCATTGACTTCATCCTCTGTTTTGCTGAGTTGATGTATGTGTACTATTTTTTTAAAAGTTTTTTATTTAGTTATTTAGTTTTTGGTTGTGGATAGACCTGGTCTTGTATTTTGATGCTAATTCTCCTCTCTTGGAAAGCACTGCAGGTGAGGAGCAAATCAAGAGCAAATCATGTATACAGGTGCCTTGTGAACCTTCTCCCCACCTTAACTTTTCAAATAAAGGCTAAGGCCGATGGTTATTCAGCAGGATGGAAGGTGGAGCTGAAATGTTTGGGAGAGAAGGGGAGAGAGAAGATGGGAAGGGGAGAGGAGGATAAGGTGGAAGGAAGATGGAGCTGAAGCATGTGACTTGGAGAAATCACAAGTCGTATGGGATCTAATAGATGGGAATAGAGTAGCGTAGTGGTAGATCTGCCCAATCTAGGCGAGTAGCATGTATCTCAATTAAGTGAGTTGTTAATTGATTGATTTGGTAAATTGGGTTTAAAATTTACCACAACAGTCTTTCATCTTTTTTTTTTTTTTTTTTTTTTTACAGTCCAGACTTTATTCCCCTCCAGGTCCACCCTCTGACTGTTCCATGTCCATACCTCTTCCCCCCACATCTCCAAAAGGATGTCACCATACCCCATCACCATCCTACCAGGCATCCCCATTCCCTGGGGCCTCAAGTCTCTTGAGGGTTAGGTATATCTTGTCTGTCTGAGTTCAGACCAAGCAGTACTTTCTGTATGTGTTAGGAGCCTCATATCAGCTGGTGTATGTTGCTTGGTGGCTCAGTGTCTGAGAGATCTCAGGTATCCTGGTTAGTTGAGACTGATTGTCTTCCTATAGGGGCCACCCCACTCCTCAGCTTCTTCCAGTTTTTCCCTAATTCAGCCACAGGGGTCAGTAGCTTTTTTCCATTGGTTGAGTGTAAATATCTGCATCTGACTCTTTCAGCTGCTTGTTGGACTTTTCAAATTCATGATGGGTCCCTGTTTGTAAGGACACCATAGCATCAGTAAAAGTGTCAGGCCTTGAGGCCTCCCCTTGAGCCAGATCCCTATTTGGGCCTGTCACTGGACCTACTTTTCCTTAGGCTCTTCTCCATTTTTGTCCCTGCAGTTTTTTCAGACAGAAACAATTCTGGGTCAGAGTTTTTAGCTGTATGATGATAACCCCATCCTTCCACTTCATGCCCTGTTTATCTACTGAAGTTGAACTCTACAAATTCCCTCTCTCTTGTGTAGGGCATTTCATCTATGGTCCCTCTCTTTGAGTCCTGAGAGTCTCTTACCTCCCAGGTCTCTCATACAGTCTAGAGGGAGTCCCCTAACCTCCTACTTCCTGAAATTACCTGTTTCCATTCTTTCTGCTGGCCCTTAGGACTTCAGTCCTATTCCTCCCACCCAATACATGATCATATTCCCCTCTTTCCCTTCCTGTCCCCTTTCCCACTCTGGTACCTCCCTCCCTTCCCCTCCTTGATTACTTTCTTCCCCCTTCTAAGAAGGATTAAGGCATCCTCACATGGGCTCTTCTGCTTGTTAACCTTCTTGAGTTCTGTGGATTGTATCTTGGATAATCTATACTATTTGGCTAATATCCACTTATTAGTAAGTACATACCATGTATGCAATCTATAGATTCAAGGCAATCCCAGTCAAAATCCCAGCACAATTCTACAAAGACATAGAAACAGCAATTCTCAAATTCATCCATAAAAGTAAAAAACCTGGAATAGTGAAAACAATTCTTAACAATAAGAAATTCTGAGGTAATCAACTTCCCTGACCTTGTTATACTACAGAGCAATAGTAGTAAAAACTACACGTTATTGGTACAGAGACAGACACACTGATGAATGCAATAGAATTGAAGATGCAGAAATAATACCACCTACTTATGGACACTTTGCATTTGACAAAGAGGACAAAATATACAATGGAAAAACACATCTTCAGTAAATAGTGCTTGTCTAACTGGCTGTCTGTATGTAGAAAAATCAAAGTAAATACACATTTGTCATCATGCATAAAGCTCAAATATAAGAGGATTAAGGATCTCAACATAAAACTAGATTACTGAATCTAATAAAAGAGAAAGTGGGAGAGAGCCTCAATTTCATTGGCAGAGGGCAAAACATGCCTAATCAGAATTCCAATAGCTCAGGTTCAAAGATCAAGAATTGGTAAATGGGACCTCATGAAACTGGAAAGCATATGTAAGGCAAAGGACATAATCAATAGAACAAATTGGCAACTGACAGATTGGGAAAAAAAGCTTCACTAATCTCACATCTGATAGAGGGCTAATATCCAAAATATATAAAGAACTCAAGAAGCTAACCTCCAAGGTACAAACAACCCAATCCAAAAATGAGGTGTAGAAATAAACAGAGAATTCACAGCAGAGGAATCTCAAATGACTGAGAAGCACCCAAAGAAATGTTCGAAGTCCTTATGATCAGGGAGATACACATCAAATCAATCCTTAAATTTCACCTTATACCAATCAGAATGGCTAAGATCAAAATCTCAGGTGACAGCATGAACTGATGAGTATATGGAGAAAGAGCAACACTTCTCCATTGCTGGTGGGATTGCAAACTGTTAAAACCACTCTGGAAATCAATCTAGAAGCTCCTCTAGAGGTTGGATATAGATCTACCTTAAGATCCAACTATACCACTCTTGAGTACATACCTCAAAGGTGCCCCACCTTGCCACAGGGGCACATGCACCACATGCAAATAAGTGGCCTTATTTGTGATAGTCAAAAACTGTGAAAAACCCAGGTGTCCCACAACAGAAGAATGGATACAGAAAATGTAGTTTACTTATACAATGGAGTACTATTCACCTATTAAGGACAAGGACATCATGAGTTGTGCAGGGGATTCAGTTGAATCAAGGGATTCATCAGTATCATTTAAAGTGGATGTCTTCAGGAATAGTTTGTTTTAGTAACCTAAAATATTGCCTCATCTTCTGACTTCCTATATTGTCTGTTTCTAATAAATCTCACATATAAAATCCACTGTCTGTCTGGAATTTAAATATCCTAGTTTACCAAATTAATCTACAGTTTTGGGTGAACTAACTACCAGTTATTTCCAACTCTATGTTTCCCTAGAGAATTTTCCATCAGCAAAGTTCTCTATCTTTTCTTCTAGAAGTTCTTAGAAAGGTCTTACTAAGCTGCTGGAAAACAGCATACAGTCAAAGAATGGTTTACATGGGCTTCCTGAAGTCAGATTCCTTAGTAGGTACAATATACATTCTAGAACTCTTCAAGAATCAAGCAAATGTTAGACTCCAGATAGAAGGACAACTTTTAACCATTCTGTACTTTATTTTATCCTGTATATATTTGTTCTCTGAGTACTTCTCAGTGAAGCACTTGTATTCTAGCTCTGACCAAGATTTGATTGTTTTCACTTTCTTTAAGATTATAATATAACCACAACATTTATCCCTTTAATTTTTTTCCTTCTAAACACTACTGTCTACCCCTTCTTTGTTCTCTTTAAAGTTTGTGGCCTGTTTTTTTATTGACTATTAGTCAATACATAAGTAATTTACATGTACATATACATACACATTACTAAATATTAAATGCATAGTTTGTATAATGTTACTTGTATGAATGTTTTTTAGAGCTGGTCATTTGGTATTGGATAACCAAATGGTGTGCTCTTTTCTGGGGAAGATCACTTCTCATGCTCTCAGAATTCCTTGGTTGCCTATAGTCCTTTGGATAGCGTTGAGGCCTCAAGAACTTTCTGCCGTTAGTTTTCCGTGCCTGATTTTGTTCAGCTCATGTCTAAGTAGTTATGTTAGTGAGACTTTATGGCTGTATCTTCAGTTATTACTGGGAGATACCATCTCAGAGCAAACTTTCTGATCTGCCTCTTAAAATCTTTCTATTCTATTTCCTGCAATATTTCCTGAAACTCTGGTATTGTTATATGGGTTAAGAAACTTAATATAATATGTAAGTCTTCTCTGAAACCCAAACAGAAATTCTAGCATGATATTTAATCTTAATAACAAGAGAAATATACAAAACTTTCTTCTGATTTTCCAATCATTTCCAAAAGGGAGATGAATAATAAACATCTCACATTCAGTTTAGTAGGCTATCCTGCTGATAATAAATGGAATAGTCTCATTTCTGCATACCCTCTTTTACTTTCCCCCAATCTGTTCCAATTTCCACTGTAGTGTATATAGGAAACAAATATCAGTAGATATATACTTACATACAATAGTTTCAAAACACATTTAATTTCAGAAAGAGATGACAAATTTTGTGAAAACACATAGGGTGAAAATCTTTAAGCTACACATCAGGTTCTGATATTTCGAACTTCTTTACAATATACCTTTTTAACTTCTGGCATCTGTAATTTCAAAACACTAGCTTGCTAATTATCAAAATATTTATCCATATGTTGTTACTTAGTAACATATGAGATACAGTTCATCTTTGCCACTGTTTTACAATGCTAGAATATTTTGAATTATAGAATACCAAGTAGGTGGAAGCAAACAGTCTAGAAGTCTACTGAAGATGACCTATGTAGTCAATAAACTTCAAGAAATTACTATGAAGCTGAAGAAACAAGACTAACGACCAGTGAATAATCATGGACGACGAAATACAAATGCAACTCAGTCAAGTTATATGGTTCTAACAAAAATGATTGTAGGTTCCAGAGGCAGGAAATAGGTGAGAACTGGAACAAAGAAAGGTGGATGTACAATGCTGGATATGAATCTTGAGGGAAGGTGGGCAAGCACACTCTTCAGAGCAGAGGCAACTGAAGCATATTTATACCACTTCAGATTTGTTGCTGAGTCAAAAACCATGCTTTATTATTAAAATTGGAGGAGATAGTTCTGTTGAGTTTCAGATCTGAGTTGTAACTAGAAAGTGAGTGTAAGAATATAAGAAATATAGAGAGACTTTTATGTGAAGGCCTCAGGTCTGACTTTTAGACCATATGCTGACTAACTCAGCAAAATATGTCCAATCCCTGCAGAAGCTGCTTTTGAGCTCCAGAACACAAGTCTTAAGAATTGCCATATAACCTAGAATGTTAGGTTTCACCCTCTAAATGATGGAAAGATGTGAAAATAAGCCTCTGCTTGGGAGAAATTATGGGGCAAAGAGTGTGTGCGAGCTTTCCCCAGAAGTTTTAGCTGTTGTCCCTGGAACTGATTTATGATTCAAGGGAGAACTTTTCCACTCTGTAGCTCCTCCAGAGCCATTCCCCAAAGCATTTTAAATTCCCACTGGTTTTCTCAGCAAGAATAAATCCCAAAATGGATCAATTATATTGAAGTATGTTGCAATCTCAGCTGCTTTCTATAAATGCATATTGACTTTGCTAATTTTATTTCAAAGGCTCTGAGTTGAACAGAATGAATCTACTACATATGAAACCTGGAAAGAAACTGGGTATTTCCTGAAAAACCATTGAAGGCAAATTGGGGATAAAATATGGTCATTGTTACTGGACTTTCTCTTTTAAATTTCTCTTAATTTATGTGTATTAATGTTTTTTCCTACATGTATTTTGTGTACCATATATGGACCTGGTATCAGCAGAGGCCAGAACAAGGCATCAGATTCCATGGAACTGGAATTATAGATGAATGTAAGATGCCATGTGTGTGACAGCAATGGAACCCAAGTCATCTTAAAGAACAGCCAGTGCTTTTAAATAATCATATGTTTCTCCAGCTCCAGCCTTTCTTTTTTAGGACACGAAAGCTGCCATTCCATTTCCATCTAAAATACACAGGTACATATGGGTCATTTTGTTTTGCCACTACCAGCTTTAATTTCCTTGGACTTGGGTATCACTAGTACTTTTAGAAAATACAGTTTCTTTAGTGAGGCTGCTCTCACAGTGTAGAGGTTAGTTTTGGAATTTGCCTGAGAATCTGAGTTCAGCCCTCTGAAAGGTGGGATTAAAACATATATTAGAGCTACATCTTTGGAATAAATTAAACCTTGATTAGATTCCAGATTTACTTGTTGCATTGATCTCAGAAAACTTTTTTACCGATTTAGCTTTATTCTCCTTAAGGACAATCTTTTCTAGAGTCACAAGGTTGCGTAAGATAAAATGTACAGCACATGCATATTAGAGTTACATCCTTGGAATATGCTAAAACAAGGTTAGGGTCCAGATTTACTCATCTTTATTCGTTTAATCTTGGTCTCTGCAAGGATCAAATAACACCTATTTTCTGGGGTCACAGGACTCTGTGAGATAATGTGCACAGAACATGTCATATTGTGATTGGCCCAGAGTAGGTGTTCCATGAACCAAATACCAGTGTTTAGAAAAGCAAAGCCTAAACTAGTTTAAGTGCAGTCAGGGGATTGAGGTAGAATCTAAATATCCATTTACCTTAATAGTGACATTTCAGACAGATTATTTAATGCATCTAGGCTTATTTTTTATCTGTAAAATAGAAGTAAACATTTGAACACTTTAATGTAGGATTATCAAGTTGGTAGGAAATAATAACTTTATCATGTTCAGCATCTACCTGCTACCTGACTCCAAGCAAATGCTCAGTAAGTGTTAATGCTTTGTGAGACTGACTCTGGTAATGTGATGAAAGATAGCTTTAATCTCCTTTTATGAAAGCACTCCCACCTCTCAGGCTCTCAACCCTTGCAAGAAATAAAGGGAAGAGGTTTAGAGGAGGTTGAACATTAATGTAAGTACAATTTTTTAGGGTTAATCTTTTTTTGAAAAGAGTTAATTTTAGAGAACATATTTCTTTTCCCCTCAAGGATCTAATGTTCCTCATTGTATATTATAAACAATAATACCAACTCATAAATATCCACAGTTATTTTTTTACTTTTTCACAATTCACAAAATGTTACTGCCTTAAGTAAGGCAACAGACTCCCTTTATTCTAGGATCAAACCAATTTGATTTGCCTCAAGTCCTTTAAATTGAATTGTAAAAAAGTGATATCACCAGAGTCACCTTGAAAGTTTTCCAGGGAAATATCTAAGAAACTTATGTAAACAGATTCACATTTTGGAAAAAATTAAGGTTCTTATTCATATATATATATATATGACAAAAAGGAATCGGCCTAAACATGAAGGAGTTTGGAGGAATCCATACAGGCTTATGGATGTAAATATTTATAAAATGGTAGAGATGCATTATGCTAAATGAGACGTTTTTAATTGTGGATTTTATAAAGATGACAATCATGCCACTACAGCAAACATAGGTAAGCTTATTGAAAATAGTTTCTTAGTAATTTGATTTGTATGATCATATTTTTTATAGAATCAATAACTTTGATTTATCACGTTTCAATTTGAATGTTATGATGGGGGATGCGACACTAAGATAAAGGTAAAATGGTTCCAGGGGAGCTGTGTAGGGTAATGGAAACAGAAGTCTTTAAAATATATAGTGATTTGCTTGCATGTGAAGTCAGTGGGGAATCTTCATATCCAGTTTGAGTTTCTCTTCCATAAATAGTATGTTGTTAGTATCTGTCTAATGATCTTATTGCCAGTGATCTATAAAATACTTAAGTATCAATGTCTTTGAAGTAAGGAGATATGTATTTGAGTTTCCATGAGGAAGTTCTCAGAATCTTCAGAACTTTTCTGAAGAGACAGAATACATGTAAAAAATGGTCAGTAGCTATGCATGTGGGGTGAACGATGTGACCCACACCTGTGCCCCATGACAAAAAGATACTGTAGGAAATGGAAAATTTGCCAAAATATATTGTAAAGCAAATCAAATACAAGTATTTTGAAAAACTGACAAAGTATAGGAAAGGAACATTAATTTCACATGATGTTTGAAAACTTTTCCAAATATCAACAGGATTTTTTTTAGTGCATGGTACATATGCAATTATAATAGGGAAACACCACTCACCATTTTACTATCCAAACCACAGGCAAAGTATAGAAAAACTAGACAAAAGAACAAGAACTGTTATAGTAATGTGATAAAAGACAAAAAATTATTTTATAGAGAAGAAAGAATAAATCAGGAGGAATTTATTTCATTTAGTGAGAAGACTAAAATAGCTCATTTATTATGTCAAATATGCCTATGTGTGTGAATCTGTATCTTTAGAAATTTATAATCTAAATATACATTGTTAATGATATACAAATGTAAACACAGAAAAATTATGAGTGAAATATGTATTTCAGAAAAGGAAAAATAGATTATATCTAAATTTTTAAATACTATTAGCAGTAATAATAACAAAAAGTGACTTTATGTAGGTCTTTCTGAACTGGACATTAGTCTATATCTTTTACAGATATTACATTATTTAATATTTAAAATAACCTTATAATAGAGGTATACTATTTTCCATATCTTACATAAAAATAAGCTAGAAGGGACAAGACACATTACCAAAGCCACATAATAAAATGAAGAATGTAAGACAGTATGTTGAATATGGTAGCCTCTGAACCAAGTGCTAATGACTGGGGTGCAGAGAAAAATAGGACAACCATTTAGGACTTCCTGAGAAAGTATCTATCTGTCTGTCTATCTATCTATCTATCTATCTATCTATCTATCTATCTATCTATCTATCTATCTATCTAAGTATCTATGTATCTATCTAAGTATCTATGTGTCTATCTAAGTATCTATGTATCTATGTATCTATCTATGTATATACCTATGTATCTAAGTATCTATGTGTCTATCTAAGTATCTATGTATCTAAGTATCTATATATCTATATATCTATGTATCTATCTATCTATCTATCTATCTATCTATCTATCTATCTATCCATCCATCCATTCATCCATCCATGTGTATGTGTTTTGTCTGTGTGTGTGTGCATGTGTGTGTTTCTGCAGTATGCAGGCCCACACAGGCTATAACACACCTGAGGAGATAAAGGGCCAATTTTCTAGAGTTGGTTCTCTCCACTCACCTTGTGGAATATGGGAACTAATTCATATTTCCAGCTTGTATAAATGCCTCTATAATCTGAACTGTCTTGTTGGTTCCTGAGTAGACACTTTTCTCTGATGCTTAAAGAAACATATAATCAGAAAAAAAAATATTATGTATGCTCCAGAAGCAAGATGAAGGTAAAATTTATCATATTCAAACTTCTGTAAAAATAGCATGAGAAGAAGACATTTGATGGATTCAAGTGTCAGGAAATGTTAAATTTAGATCACTATGTAGAGGGTATGAACAGACAGATTCCATCATCAAATACCATATAGTAAGTGTGTGATGCAAGTAATAAGGTTGGAATAGATGTTGCCTTGGCTCATTCTAAACCTGAGAGGCTCATATGTGTCTTCTCTTGACACAAAATTCCAAGCATAAACTACAATTAATCTGGATTAGCAACAACAACAACAAGCTTAACCTCATTGAATATAGATGAATAAGCCTGGTTCAGGATTTCTGAAACAAGCTTTATAAATAAGTTCATAGTTGTAAAACTTCTAGCATAGAGAGAAGGACTTTGTGACTTTGTCCTTTTGTTTTTTTCCTCATTCTCATCTACAGATTAACAATCCGCATTGGTTCTATGGCTAAGAATAACCTTACGACAGTAACCAGGTTTGTTCTCATGGGCTTTATTGACTTGCCTAAGTGGGAGGTCCCCCTTTTTCTAGTGTTTCTCAGCTTCTATCTTATCACCATTTTTGGAAACTTGGGCATGATCATTCTTATACAGGTGGATACACAACTCCACACTCCAATGTATTTCTTCCTGAGCCATCTCTCTCTATTGGATGCCTGCTACACCTCAGTCATCACCCCTCAGATCCTGGCAACACTGGCCAAAAATAAAATGATCATCTCCTATGGCCAATGTGCTACCCAATTCTTCTTCTTCACCATCTGTGCAGCCACTGAGTGTTTCCTGCTGTCTGTGATGTCCTACGATCGCTATGTTGCTATTAGCAATCCACTGCTCTACACTGTAACCATGAGTCCTAAAAGATGCTGGAGTTTGGTGGCAGGAGCCTATATTGGTGGGTTATTTGGGGCTGTTTTAAGAACCACATGTGCCTTTTCCCTCTTCTTCTGCGAAGATAATCAAATCAATTTCTTCTTTTGTGATCTCCCACCCCTGCTGAAGCTGGCCTGCAGTGACACAACAAATATTGAGATTATAATTGTCTTTTTTGGGAACTTTGTTATTTTGGTCAATGCCTTGGTCATACTCATTTCCTACTTGCTCATCATCAAGGCTGTCATAAGGATGAAGTCTTCAGGTAGCAGAGGTAAAACATTCTCCACATGTACCTCCCATCTTACTGCTGTGGGTCTTTTCTTTGGGACACTCATCTTCATGTACATACGGAGCAGCTCAGGCAAATCCCTAGAGGAAGACAAGGTAGTATCTGTCTTCTACACTGTGATCATTCCCATGTTGAACCCTCTTATCTACACCCTGAGAAACAAGGATGTGAAGGCTGCCTTCAGAAAGGTTACTGGTAGATTCCGGGTGTCTCAAACTTTACAAAATTGATTGAAAGAATAAGTCAATTTTGTTTTTACTACTGATATTTCCTAGTGAGTGTCCTGTTACCTTGAACAGAGGAAGCAAGTAAGTGTTGAAGAGTGTGAAGCACAATGTGGTGAAATTTGTACTCAACAACTCCATTTTCTTTTTTCTTATCTTTTTCTCATTCCCAGTTTGTCACTTGGCACTGGTGAGTACTGATACTCTACTTCATCATTACAGACTCAGATTTTTAGTTGGCTTACTTGAATTGAATAAGACTCCCCTTCTTTCCTGCCTTAATTTAAATCAACATTACAAGTTACTTTTATAAATGATCATATCATTCAGTTAGTGCGAATTGTGATACATGGTTTTTCACTTCCCTTTAGATGTATAAATGCTTTGTCAGTGCAAGTAGCATGCAGTGTGATGATACTGCCCCAAACCTCTGCTTCATTAGATTGTCTTTTTACTCTGGCAATACTGACAAAATTTTCAAATTTCCTTGATGTTCATTAACTCACTGTATTGTTCATTCTGTCATGCTATCTTAATAGTTTCAAGATGAGCTAAGCCACCTATTCTTAGCCTTCCACAAGGGCTAAGTGTAGTATAGTTTTTGGAAGAGACTGTATATTGTTGTTCCTCCTCACACTTTTGCTGACATTGAAATGACTTCTCCCTAAGCATCCTGTGCCATGCATCGTAAACTAAATAAGACAGATATGGACAGTTTAAACACACTTTGTGCTTTGTGGCAAAGATTTACTTAAGGGGTTGTGTAGGAGGAATAAGTCAGCATATTTTGATCGGCAGCCTGCAGTGTCCCACACATGCACAGCATTTGTTTCCACATTTACTAACTGTGCAACCTGCCTGTTAACTGGAAATAAATGGCAACAGAACATATCAAACATATCAGTTCAGAACAGAACTGATCAAATGGTGCCAACTACATGGAATGAGTTGCCATTGACCAATGGGGCATGGGTGGAGGATGTAAAGACACATCCAAATCCCAAAATAAATGAATCTACTTCCATTTCTCACCTGACTCCTGAGTCTTTGTTGTTGACTCTCCATGCCATTTTGTTTTGTTTTGTTTTTGTTTGATTGTTTGTTTGTTTTTGAGGCAGGGCTTCTCTGTGTAGCCCTGGCTGTTCTGGAACTCACCTTGTAGACCAGGCTGGCCTCCATCTCAGAAATCTGCCTGCATCTGCCTCCCAAGTGCTGGGATTAAAGGCATGAGCCACCACTGCCTGGCTTCTTTTCTTTCTTTCTTTTTTTTTAAATTGAATGTTTTCTTTATTTACATTTCAAATGTTATCTCCTTTCCCAGTTTCCCTTCCTCCTGGAAACACCCTATCACATCCTCCCTCCCTCCTGCTTCTATGAGGGTGTTCCTCCACCTATTAACCCACTCTCCTCTCTTCTCTCTTGATTCCCCTAACTAGGGCATCTATTGACCCTTCATAGGACCAAGGACCTCTCCTTCTATTGGTGCATGACAAGGCCATCCTCTGCTACACATACAGCTAGAGCCGTGTGCACTCCTTTGTTGATGGCTTAGTCCCTGGGAACTCTAGGGGTCTGGTTGGTTGATATTGTTTTTCTTCCCATGTGGTTGCAAAGCGCTTCAATCTGTCAGTCCCTTCTCTAAGTCCTCTATTAGGAACCCTGCACTCAGTCCAATGGTTGACTGCTAATATCTGCCTCTGTATTTGTAAGGTTCTGGCAGGGCCTCTCCATGACTTCTTACAGCCTACTGCCAAGGACCAGGGCAATAGTGTAGAGTTACAGTGACTCCTAAATAAAACTGCATAAATCTTCAGAACAGAATGTAGATTTCCTTCACTTCTAAGTAAAAAGTCTGTATCAGGTAGTAACTGCTTTGGAAAGAATTTTTCATTCCCATGAATGATCTCATTTTAGTTTCAATGAGATGAGAAATACATTATTTCAAATAGAGTTTTCATTTTGAAATTGAGAAAATATTTCTTTGTTCCTCAGAGTATGCAGAAGAATATAAACCATAGTTCACTGTGAGGCTTTGGATAAATTGATTTCTTGGTCTAAAAGTGATATAACAATACTAATTTAAGACATATTAAAAATTAAATGTTGAGAATGAGACTTTCCAACAAAAATCTGCTGTTGGTATCAATCATTCTTTTCCTTTCTTTTTTATTGTCCGTTTAGTTTTAATGTCAGTCCTTGACCCTTGCTATAATATTACAACAATTGACCAAATTGAAAATATTCAGAAACCAAAATGGTAAGAGATAATCAACCAAGAAACAAAATTAGTCTATGATTCTCAACATAAAACAAAATAAACTTGTATGAAAAATTGAAAGTCAACAAGATGTTTTTATTGAATTTATTATTTTAAAAGCAATACTATTTTATATTTAATGCATTATTATTTTCATAATAAATTCCAAATATTTTAAATACAGTTTTGTGTTAAAATAGTGCTTAAAATTTGACATCTTTTCTAAAGCAGTGGCCAGTATATAACTCATGTGTCAATTGTTTCAGGTTAAACATTAAACAAATAGCTGTAAATTATGAGTTATAAGAAATTTTCTAGAATTACAAAAATAATATTTGATCTTTGAGAATAAAATAAATATGCTCTTTCTCTTATAGTTTATTAAAATAAAGGAATCACAAGGAAAAGAAAACATGTACTAAGTATAAACTTCTTACTGAAGAGGGGAGGTACCTAACTTTTTAAATGAGTGCATGTTAATTGTACAAAATAATGGGTTTCCCTATGACATTTTCCTACATGTATGTAATATTCTCTGACATATTATCTCTTTAGTTTGCTCTTGCTCTTCTTTCTGTTGATTTCCTTTAATATCTTAAACGACCTTCCTTCTGTTTTTATATTTTATTTAAATATTTTTTCCTCAAAGAAGAATGCATGCAGTAGTTGTCTCTTCTGAAATAGGGTATTTCAATTAACATAGTGATCTGTAGTTCCACCAATTTTCCTTTAAATAATATGATTTTATTACTGATAGTTGAGTAAACTCAATTGTGTATACATACTATCTCTTCTCTATCCATCTATTTTTATTACATTTCATCTATCATATATCTATATTTCTTTCTATTAATTTGTTTATTTATTAACTTTCCTGATCACAGTTTCCTCTCCTTCAAGTTCCCCCTCACAGACCCCCTCCCCTTTCCTCCTTCCCTTCATCTCTAAGAACTGGGCAGGTCTCCTAGGTACCAACTCACCCTAGCACCTCAAGTCACTGCAGGACTGGGCATATTCATTCCTGCTGAGGCCAGACAAGGCAGTCCATTTAGAGGAAGAGGATCTACAGGCAGGCAAGAGACAGAGTTAGTAGCTGCTCCAGTTACTGGGGAACCCACATGAAGACCATCAATTGATGCACACCAACCTTCTGTGTTGCCTTCAATAAAGGAATTCTCTTGTTATTTATTTTGATTTCTCCCTTTGAAGGGAGGCAGAAGGTTTAGTAAGTGCATCATAATGACCAATCTGTCTTTTGAGATGGAATCTATTTGTATTATTTTGGCTTTGTGCGTGCTTATAGTCGGAACTAGTGTCTTCTGCATGATAAATGAGCACCCTACTGCTGAATTACAACCCCAAGGCATCTATTTGGATTTTATTTCTTCTGACTTTTAAATGAATTCACAAACAACTTGACATTAAGCAAAGTAAGTCTCTTTTGATGAAAGGAAACTATCTCAAAAGGAGATCTTGTCTTGCATAGGTTATGATGGATACCAAACACTTTAAAGTGAATAATTAGGTATAAGAGTGGATGTGAGTCAGGCAGTGGTGGCACACACCTTTAATTCCAGGACTTAGGAGGCAGAGACATGTGGATTTCTGAGTTTGAGGCCAGCTTGGTCTACAGAGTGAGTTCCAGGACAGCCAGGGATACACAGAGAAACTCTGTCTCAAAAAAACAAAAAAACAAAACAAAAAAAAAAACAAAAAACAAAAAAACAAACAAACAAAAAAAGAAAGTCAGAGAAAATGAATTGGTCAGAGACAAAGTTTTCATATTGTATATAACTCCTAGGATGTCAAATGCTATGCATAAGGAATCACCAAGCATCCTCAATCTTCTATTATTCTTTGAAGTTTATATATACAGATACTATGATGAAATTGGTAAACCTTATAAAGAAAGCACTAAATGATGATTATTTCTGTTAACATATCTCTGTGAGAATGTTGGGATCAGGGAACAGACCTTCAAGATTTTAACAACAAAAAAAAAAAAATAAGCTCAATTACTCATCATCTGTATCTGGAGTGTCTATGATCAAAAGGTAATTTGTGAAAAAAATTAATAATATTTTTCCTAAATAGTCATAGCATGAAACTGAACCAGAACAAATCAACTATTCCAATCATTAACAATCCTATTTGGGGGCCTTAGACTGAATGCCTGAAAATTGGAAAGCTTGAAGTATTTGACCTATAATACTTACTCCATTTAGGTTTAATATCTTTTGAGAACCCACAAAAATCTTGCAGTTCTATAACATGCAAAGTGAAAGCAAGAAAGTAATGATGAAATGAGAGGGAACTCTGAATCAGAGTAAGTGTTACTCAAATTCTTCTTAAACACATTTAGTAGTACTAGTTATTTTAAGGCTTTGAATTGGCACGTGATCAACCCCAAAAGATTGAGCCATGAAAACTACAACACAGACAGAAAAACTAAACCTCCAAGGGCCCCTTTCTAGTCACAGGGAATGACATTTTGTCTCAAATGACCATATATCCTTTTATAGCCTTCCAGGAAAAGACTATTTTGAAGAAGAGAGTACTACTGCTGTAATCAATTCACACAGGGCCATGTCCTTGTCCCATCACCTATGGCTAGGAAAGTGTTACTACCAGTGAGTTAGGTGTGCCCTAGTCATCATCAGGGACTCTGCTTATGCTATATAAAAACTGAAACAACTTGGACAAGGGTAGTAAGAATTTTTTGCCACATCCTACTTATTCTGATGCTTAGATGCCATTGACAAGCACAGCACAAGTAGCACCATTTGGGCTACTGTAAGGAAAAATGCAGACAGAGGCAACTCCCTCAATAATTCTGAAATAAGGGTTTCAGAATTAGCCTCGTGGGAAATCTCAGTATGAAACAGAAGTCAGGAGTTTGTGTTCTAGGACAAGACTTATGGACTCAAACCCAGTCATGTTTCTATTATGAGACAGACTATTAAGTAGAAACTTCAACTCTCTATGCATAACTTCTCTTATCTCTTTAAAATAATGGATGGCTATGTATTTACACTACAGTATTGTTGCATTAATTATATCAACTAATGCACTTAATTCAACAATCTACCTATCAGTTGCCTTCTTACTGATGTCAATCTCAGAAGATTGAATATGTGCATGTGTTGACACATATGCATGTAAAAATTTTAAAATGTTTATATGTCTATTTTGAAATTGGTTATTTCATTTAACATAGTGATCTCTAGTTCTACCAATTTCCATTTCAAAATTTGGTCTCATGAAAAATATTCTTAAGGAATGTTATCTAAATGTCTTTTAGTATTATACATGCTAAATTAATCAATACTTTTTAAGGTTTCCTTGGCCCTACTTTTTTAATAATTCTTTGAAAATTTTTATATATTTTAATCTTATTCACATTTTCTCCACCTTAACTCATAGTTTCATTGGATCTTTTACATGATGACTTTTTTTTATTGTAAAGTCGAAAAAGTCAATATGATTTAAAAAAATATTTGTTTGGTTTGCATGTTTATGTATGTAGCATATTTGGGTTGGGTACCTCTTGAGGTCAGAAGAGAGTATGAAATATCTGCAACTGGAGTTATAGATGGTTGTGAGCTACTATATTTGTACTACAAATATAATGTGTGTCCTGTGGAGGTGCAGCCAGTGCCCTTAATAGAAGAACCATCTCTGCAACCCCTATTCTTATTACTAATGCACCTCTGTTGGGAGAAATTACGTGTCCTAGTATCTATGTAGATATGAAGAAACACCTATATAGAAAAATTCTTTTTATCCACCTATATGTGGGTTCTGGAAATTGACTTGGGTTACTAGGATTACATGTCAAATTCATTGAAGCATCTCATTGGCCTCAATGGGCCTATTTATGAGGTATGATGTTTTGTATGCTGCCAGGAGCCATGGCCTTAACCATGGCCTTGTGGAAATTTACTAGCTTACACATACAGCCCTGAGAGAACTTGTGTAGTCTAACAGTAAGAATATTTGTGGATGTGGAGGACACTGTGATTATTGGTTCCAGAGACTGAAGATTGACACCTGGCCTTTGGAAAGGCACTGGGGCTCTTCCCTGCTCCTTCAAGCCTCCTCTTGTTTATGCTTATATTGTCATCCCTGAAGTAAAATTTTTAGAGCTTAATCATACACCTGTCTTGCTCTCATTCTTTGTGTCTCTTGTCCCACCTCAGTCTCTCTCCCCTGCCCTAGGTCTCTGCTGACTGACCCACTGGTTGGGGTAATGGGCCCCCAGTGTGTGTGCCCTGGGTCTGGGGTCTGAGAAGACCACCACTCCCTCAAGAAGATGTCCTACCCCCACTCCTACATAGGATCACTGCTTCTATGAGTGAAGTGAAGATTTGCATAGGGATAGCCGCAGGTAATCTGCCTATGAGATTGATCCGAGAAAGGTAAGAAGAGTGGTGAAACTATAGAACAAGATTAAGTAAGCATGAATTGTTTATAAAGGGACTCAGGGAGTCCCTGAAGACACAGGGAACACAGGTTAAGAAAAAAGGATTTAAAAAAATAATAAAAATAATAAAATAATAAAAAATAATAATAATAAATATTTTTTGAAAGTTTGGAAACATTGGCTAGATAGCCAAGAAGTAGTTAAAGAGAGAGAATAGGTTTCAGAAATGGAGTTGTCCCCTGTCTGGGACGTTTTAGCAAAAGAGAAGGAAAATAGATATAAGCTATTTCAGAGCTCTTCTAGGGACAGGAGGAAATTGAAGAACATCCTACTTTCTTTCTGGCTCCTACTGGAGATAATTCTGTTTAGGGTATCTGGGCCCCTTAGTGACATCAAATTCTCTTCCTTCTCTGTCTATTATCTGTCCTTGGCATACCAATTGGTCAATATGTCTGTCAATTTATGTTTTTGTTTTTGTTTTGTTGTTTGAATGATTGTTGTTCTGTGTTTCATGTTGGAAAAAAATGGTTAAAACTTTAACTGCTAACTTGTTTAAAAGGCCGTCTCAATTTGTACAACAGAAACAGATAAGCCACTGAAGCTGGGAGTCAAACACAGCTGAAAAAAAACCCTGGTAAAGAGCAGCTGTCTACACAAGCTGCTCTTAAAGAGGACAACAGCTTTTTGCTTGTGGCATTGGTCACAGAAATTTAGCTTAAAATTGGTAATTCAGGGTTGGAGTTATTCTTTTTTTTTTTTTTTTTTTTTTCCTTTTTTTGATTTTTGGAGAAAGGGTTTCTCCATATAGCTCTGGCTGTCCTGGAGCACACTCTGTAGACCAATCTGGCCTCGAACTCAGAAATCCACATGCCTCGCCTCCCAAGTGCTGGGACTAATGGCATGCGCCACCACCACCCGGTGGTTGGAGTCATTCTAAATAACATGTGGCATAAGCCAACTCAGGAAAACAGGTCTTTAAAGATACTTTTAAATTGGGATAATATTTTATCTAATTCTTTCCCTAGAAGTTAGACTTATAAAGTATAGGATTTAAAACAATGTCTCTTTAAGGTTGTATTAAAAGTTGCACTGTCATGCATTCATATGTAAGAATTGGTAGCCAAACTTCATAACGTGACAGTAATGCTCTCGATATTGATTTTTAAAAAGAATGGATTATTTAAAACTGGGTTTTGTTTGTCCAAATTATTGTTATGCCTTAATATTACAAAAGAAACTTAAAAAGTATGGTAAAATTACCAGTGTTCCATTGGCTGTAGTTTGCAGTTTGAGTGCAAGCTCAGGATTCTTAACTCACACATATTTTGTATTTAGGATGATTTCAAGAGTAATAATAGTTAAAAACAACTGTGGTCAGTTTGGCCCCAATGCTCCTTTTGCATAAGCTTTATAGGATACAGTGTTAAAAGCAAAATTTAATCCCCCAAAGTTGGAGAGGAGACCTCAGTGAGAATTTATCTGGTATAAAACAGGCTCCTGATAAACTGTTTCAAGGAGTATGTACTACTAAAAACCGCTAGTAGAATTTTTGGAGATCCTCAATAAGGGGATCCTTTTGTTACACAATTGTCTTATGAGAAGACTAATGCAGTTTTCTGTGGCCATACAAAGGAAAGACAGACGTATCTGGATATATTCATCTTTGTGCAAAAATTAGACCCTCATGCAATCAGAGTCTAGCTATGTTTGCTGCCTTGCAGGGGACTACAGTATGTACAAGCAATGCTTTCACAACCCTGAGATGATAAGGAATGTTTTAAGTATAAATCATCCTAGGAAAAACTGTCCAAAAATTAGAGGAATAGACAGAAAGAATTGCTCCCCTGGAATCTGTCCTCACTGAAGGAGGTATACTCTTTGAGCCTGGACAGGACTTTGGATTTTTCAGTGTATGTTTATTAACTAATCCCTCTGAAAAGAAATTTTACTACCTTTTCTCTTACACCATGAGCTTTAAAATTTTTGGAGTAGTTGTTGCTCCAGAAAAGTTTCAGAGGCAATATCTTTTTCAATATTTGGGGCCTCAGTTATATCCTAGAAAGGGTTGTGGTACAGAAATTCAGGAAAGAAAAGATGATTTTCTTCAAATTATTTTCAAGATTCCAAGAGATGCTTATTGACTAAGCTCACCACAAGAGGACTTAAGCTTCTGTTAGATATTTTCAAGGGGGATGCAAATTAACTGGTAAGAGACAAAGAGCTTTACAGAAAGTAGAGGAAGCTTCTGTAATCAATTGTTTTCAATTGTAATCCATTATAATCAAATGTTATTTATTGTTACTCAATGTGCCCACAGCAACTCTTTGGCAAAAAGAACATTAATGTGCATTAATCTTTCTTCATCTCCAAGTAAAGTTTTAATATCCTATTATGAAGCTGTTGTGGTGTTAATAAAAAATTGTAGGATAGAATCATGAAAATATTTTGAGAAGAATGTCTTAAAAACCTGATGCAACATCTATTCCTTGTTTCAAACAGCAATTAAATTGGTTATTGCAGAATATTGATTGATATTTGGCATATTACATAGCAAAGTTTATAGGCAAATTTGAAAATATATTTCCTGTAAATTTATGTATGCATCCCATAAAGAATATATCTACAGCCCTTCTATGGGAGAAAAGTATATGTGATTGGATTACATGTTTATTCTTGTGAGTTTCCCTGTACTTCATGACAAATAATTGAACTACATGCTGTAGTCACTTTTTAAAGTCCTAAAATCAAGCTTTTAATTTATATACTGATATCCAACATGTATAGCTCAGGGTTTACAATTACTTAAAACTATTTCTTTTTAGATACTGCTAATTCTTAAATTTTGCAATTGTGTATACATATACAAATCAAGTTAACAGAAAGTACTGTTTTAAAGGACTGTCTTTGGACATTTAAGAATTTATCCTAGACTGCCTGCACAAGACCCCTTAAGGCAATCCCACAGCAGATTTTTATCCCAGGCAGATTATAGGCCTTACACAAGAACAATTGGCCATATAATCTCATTCGTTACATCATCAAAATAGTAATGGTTTAGTATTTTTAGAGAATGTTTACATCAAATTGTAAAGACTTGTTCTCAATGTCCTCAGTTTCTACCTGTACCACATAATGGTGTTAATTCTCGAGGACTTAATCAATTATTGCAAATGGATACTTATATTTCTGATTAAAAAATAAAAATAAAATATGCACATGTGACTACTGATACCTTTTCAGGCTTTCTAGTTGCAATTGCCTTAATAGGAAAAGCAACTAAAAATAATATTGGTCATTGCCTACATTATTTTTCTATGCTTGGTGTTCCAAATCAGATTAAAACAGATGATGGAACTGACTATTACTGTCAAACATTTGAAATGTTTTCTCAATAATTTAATGTTACCTATATTACTGGGCTTCCTTATAATTCTTAGGGACAAGGAATTGTCAAACGTGTGTATGGCACTGTGAAAAATTGACTTTTAAGAAACAAAATAAAGGGAGGAATTATATTTCCATGCACGTTATTTAAATCACACTTTTTGTTTTTAAAATTTTAAAATTTGGATGCCAAGGAACTCTTTGCTGAGTGTCTGTAGCATCCTACAACTAGGCATACTTATGCCTAGGTGAAATGGAAGAATCCACTTATTGCATATGGCATGATCCTGATCAGGTGTTTAATATGGAGAAGAGAGATGTTTGTGTTTTTTCCACAGAATGCTACAAGAGCTTGCTAACTGACAGAGTGATTGGTGTGACATGCTAATCTGTAAGCTTGCTGAGTGCCCTGACAATGATGATAGAGAAGCTGTATTGGGCCTACATCCCTGATCCACCCGTTTTTACATCCAACAGTATGAGAAAGCCTAGAAGTTGTGGTAATGGTAAACAACACTAGTTGATGGATATGCCTGCTGGAGGAAATTTCACTATCAATAGAGAAATTACTTACCAAGGAATGGAAACTAGTTTCTCCATAGGCCTTAGTGTGGGAGGTGCAGCTACAGGTGCTTCTGCCTTAGTTTTGCTTGGCCAAAAACATAGATAAATAATTACTGTGTTTTCCCATGGCCCTAGTTCCTCAGTTGACCTTGCTAATTCCCCCTGAGTATTTCAGCTGAAATATCTCAGATATCAGAATGAAGTGAGCTGTTTTCCTCTCTTTAGTGGTGGGCATCTCCTTAGCAACTTCTGTTGTGGCTGTTGGTTTGGCTGGGAGGGGGTTTAGTCCATTCTCTTCCACCACCAAATTATCCCAACAGTTTGCATTGGCAGTGGAAGTTTCCATTGAATCACTGGCTTCTGTACAGAGACAAATAACTTCCCTTGCCCAAGTTGACATATAGAATAGATGAGCACTTGATTTGCTGACCGCTGAGAAGGGTGGCACCTGTTTATTTATGAAAGAAGAATACTATTTTTAGGTAAATGAGTCCTGCCTAATGGAGACTGGGGTCCAACAGTTACACAAACTTAATTTGCAGCTCTAGAAAAAACAGTTTTCAGCTGCTGCTGATAATTGATGGAAATCCTCCATGTTCACCCTCTTGGTGCCCTCCTTGGACCTTTAATAAACATTTTATTATTAGTAACCTTGGGGCCTTTCATTTTTAACAAAATTAGTGGTTTTATAAAACAGCAGATTGACTCCATAGCATCAAGACCCTTGCAAATTCATTATCATAGGCTTGATTTGGCTGATAAAGGTCTTGCCCAACCTGAGGTTGATAATTTTCCTTTAGGATCTGCATAGGCTTCAGACCTGTGCATACTGGTTCTTAAAAAAATGAATCCAGTATGGGCACCAACATGGGTTGTGAGGCTAAGCACTGCAGGGGAAGGTCCCATGCAGACTATCTCTGAATTCCCTGTGAGATAAACCTCATTTGCAAGGAGGTTGGTATCTATTCTTTTTACTTTATCCTAAGGGTTTTCTAAGGCTTTGCCTCTCCTCCCCAAATGATACCAAGAGCCATGACTGTGGGATGTAATGGTAATCCGCCCCTTGGAAGGAATCAGGTCAATGCTCCCCCCACTGGCTAATGCCCACTCATCCAAGGATGAGGCAACTATTGATCACCTCAGTTCTTTCTTTTAGACATCATATTAAAAATAATAAAGAGGGAGGAGATGCCAGAAGCCATGGCCTTAGCCATGGCCTTGTGGAAATTTACTAGCTTACACATACAGCCCTGAGAGACCTTGTGTAGGCTAACAGTAAGAATATTTGTGGGTGTGGGGAACACTGTGATCTCTGGTTCCAGAGAGTGAACATTGACACCTGGCCTTTGAAACTCCCAGAGCTCCTCTCTGGTCTTTGAAGCCTCCTCTTGTTTATTCTTATATTTCCACCCTTTCAGAGCTTGATCAGACACCTGTCTTGCTTTCATTCTTCATGTCCGTTGTCTCCCCTCAGTCTCTCTCCCCTGCCTTAGGTCCCTGCTGAACACCCCATGTGTCGAGGCAGTATGCAATATATTTTAGAATTCTGTAGAATATTTTATGTAATATATTGTAGAATACTATGTCTCTAAGTAGATAAGTGAAGTTCATTGAACTTACTAAACTCTTCTGAAAATAAGACTCCAATTCCCTCAACAACTGATTTTAATTAGAGATTGTGACTTTAAGGAGTGTACTCAATTCTGGTATCATATTATAGTTCCTTAGGGGACCATCTGGAAGGATTTTATTTCTACAGATAACATCTCAAGACTTTTGTCAGCAATTACTTATGAGAAAAAAGTCTCAATAAGATCTAAAGGAGCCAAAAATAGAGGTAAATCAAATATAATGATAATCATATATAAAATCATAATAATTTGTAATAATCATATATAAAATAATAATAAAAACAGGAGGCACTGTGTTTTTATTATGTTAATTACTGCTTTGTTGTTTAACACTTGCACAATTTGAGATTCTTTTAACATTTTCTAAGGAGTATCTGCCTAGGAATACTAGTTATGTAAGCTATTAATGAAAGGAAGGGCTATGCTTAGATAATTTTGGCAAATGTTGGGTTAAAGTTGGTATGGGTTCTAATTACATGACTTTATAATGCAGTAATAGGGTATGCTTTTCTATGTAAAGAATAAGTAAAATAAAGTTACCTTTAAGTATATGGGAATGGTAGACATATTTTCCTGAAATATCTATCTGAGATAACTAAGAACATGCCGGAGATTTCCGTCACTGTCTTTCAAGCTTTCCTTCCTAATATAGTCATTGGAATAGTTAAAAAATATGGTAGTGTCTGTCTCCTACACTCAGACATTCATATTAATTATTGCACACTAAACTGTAGGCCTTGGAATTTTAACATTTAGCTTGGAGATTCTTTTCTTCTTTTTGTAATTTATTTATATATTAAGTTTAAATCCTGATACCAACCCCCCTTTTCCTGATCCTTCCCCCCCCACACACACACTTCATAGTCCCTCTCCCCTTTTCAACTCCTCTGAGAAGAAGGAGGACCCCTGGTGATCAATGTAACTTGGCATATCAAGTCACTGAAGGATAAGGCTTATCCTTCCCTATAAGATAACATACCCCAGTTAGGGAAAAAGACAGGCAACAGGTTTAGGGAAAGCACATGCTCCAGTAATTGGGGAACCTCCATGAATACCAGGCTGCATATCTACTTCATATGGGTTGTCTAGGTCAAACATGTATATGGTTTTTGGTAGTGGTTCAGTCTTGGAGAGTCCTCCAGGGTCCACATTAGTTGACTCTGCTGGCCTTCCTATGGAGTACCTATCCTTTTCTGGCCCCATAATCCTGTCCCCAAATATTCCACATGACTCCGTTAGCTCCACCTAATGTTTACCTGTGGTTCTCTGTATCTTTTTCAGTTGGGCTGCTGGGTGGAGTCTCTCAGATAACAGTTATGCTAGGCTCCTGTCTGCAATCATAACAGTATTATTAATAGTGTCAGGGATTGATTCTTGTCCATAGGATTGGTCTCAATTTGGGCCAGTCATTGGTTGACCATTCCCTTCATTTCTGCTCCATATTTGTCCCTGAACATCTTATAGGCAGGACACATTTTTGGGTCAAAGGCTTTGTGCATGGTGGCTGACATTGTCCCTCTACTGGGAGTCCTGCTTGGCTAGACCAGCTAGAGTAACTCCCATATAATCCCTTGTGCCTCCCCTGCCCCAAGTAACTTGTACATCCTAGATATAGTACATACCATACCAATTGCCAATTTCCTTTCTGTATCCCCTACTTTCTCTATACCTGATCCCTCCGTGCCATTCAGTTCCCCATCCTCTCTCCCATCTAGTTTTCCTCTTTATATTCACCTCTGATGTCTATTTTATTTCCCATCTAGGAAAGATTAAAGCACCCTCCATTGGGCCCTCCTTGTTATTTGGCTTCTTTGGTTCTGTGTATTATAGCATAGGTAAACTCTACTTTATGGCTAATGTCCACTTATAAGTGAGTACATACCATACATGTCCTTTGGGGTTTGGGGCCACCTCATTTAGAATGATATTTTCTAGTTCCATCCATTTGCCTAAAAATTCCTGTTGTACTTATTTTTAATAGTTGAGTAATATTCTATTGTGTAAGTGAACCACATCTTCTTTATCTACTTTTCAGTTTAGGGACATTAAGTTGTTACCAGTTTCTAGCTATATGCATAAAGCTGCTATGAACATAGTTGAGCAACTGTCCCTTTAGGACAGTGGGACATCTTTTGAGTATATACTCAGGAGTTGCATAGCTGGTTCTTGAGGTGGAACTATTCCCAGTTTTCTGAGAAACCATGGAATTGATTTCTAGATTAGTTGTAAAAGTTTGCCCTGCCAGAACCAATGGAATGTTGTACATCCTTGCCCACATGTACTGTCCCTTGAGGTTTGGCTCTTAACTATTGTATTGGGTTTAAAGTGCAATATCAGAGTTCTTTTAATTTGCAATTCCCTGAAGACTAAAGATGTTGAATATTTCAAGTGTTTCTCATCTATTAGAGATTCCTCTGTTGAGAATTGATTCCTGTATAGTTCTCTACCCCATTTTTTAATTGTGTTATTTGAGTTGTTGGTATCTAACTTCTTGAGTTCTTAATATATTTCATATTAGTCATCAGATTTAGGGTTGGTAAAGATGTTTTTCCAATCCAAGCTGTTTTCCAGCTTCTATAGAAGCTCTTCTGTTTCATGAGGTCCCATTTTTTAATTGTTGTTCTTAGCAACTGAGTTGGGGTGTTCTGTTCAGCAAGTTGTCTCCTGTACCAATGAGTTCAAGGCTATTTCCTATTTTCTGTTCTATTACTTTTAGTATATCTGGTTTTACATTAAGGTCTTTGGACTTGAATTTTGTGCAGGATGATTAGTATGGATCTATGCGCATTTTTCTACATGTAGACATCAAGTTAGACCAACACCACTTGTTAAAAATGCTCTTCAATTTCCATTGTATTATTTTGGGTTCTATGTCAACAATCAATTATCCATAGGTATGTGCGTTTATTTCTACACCTTCAATTTGATTCTATTGATCAATATGTCTGTTTCTATGTGGGGCAGTGGTCTGTTCAGGCAACCTGGGCCCAGTTGAGTATAGGTCTGGAACTCTGGAGCTCCCATGAGCAATTTCTGCCTCGAAGGGATGGAAGGACTTTGGGCATACCTCCTGGGTCCCTGGCTCCTGTTTCAGTCGTAACCTCTCACAGGCCCCCACAGGAGATGTGTGTTTTGTCACATAAACAATGCCCCAAGCTCCCAGCATTCTATCTGAACCCTACCCCAGTCATCTGACAACAGCCAGACATGCCTTGTCCTGCAGACCAATAGCCCCACCTCACACAATATAAGGGATAGTCTACCCCCTCCTCTCTCTCTTGCTCTCCTTCTTTCTTCCTCTCTCCCTCTCTTCCTCTCTTCTCTCTTGCTCTCTTGCTCTCCTCTCTTGCTCTTGTTTCCTCTCCTGCTCTCTTGCTTTCGTCCTCTCTTTTCTCTTTCTCTCCTCTCCTCCTCTCCTTCCTCTCCTATCTTTCTCTCCACATGGCTGGCCTCTCTTCTCTTTCCTATAATAAAATATCTCATGGTTACGCATTGACTTCTTTTAACTTATACATCAAGCAGCCCCAGGTATCGGCAACAGAGAGACCCAGGCCCATCAGTTGGCACCTAACATGAGGCTCAAACAGTCATGACTACACCAAACGGATTGGATCAGGGACCTGTGACTCTCCTGCCCCAGCTAGCACAGAACAACCTTGCTACCTCCTCTTTTCCCACCCCCTCTTCCCCTTGTTCCCAGTCCCTTCATGGCATCCAATGGTGCCTGTGATATCCAAGAGGCTGGAACCATGCCCCTGGCTTTTCAGCAGGCCAAGGGATGCCCTCTACAGCTCTTTCATTATCCCCACCCCCCACGGATTGGGACTCAGACTCCCATTGGTGGAGCAGAGTGTGCAGGCAGACAACTTATACTTGTGCTGCCCAGAGTACAGGAGCTCTGGCCGAGGTATAAGGTCATCTTACCCTTCCCAACTCTTATCCCCCATATGCATGTCCCCTGTGGCAGCACTTGGACCAGTGCGACTGTGGTAGGAGGGTGGGGCTCCAGCCCCAGTCTCTTGGCAATGGCAAGTGTGGTGAGAGAGAGTGTGCTACACAGATGTGGGACAGGGTGGGCCTTGCAGCGCCTCGTGGCCTAGGTGGTGGCAGAGAAAGCACATGGCCTCGGTGGTGCGCAGTGGCAGAGAGCGCTGCTGCAAAGAGAGCCCTCTGTGTGGTGGTTATGACATTGACTTGAGGCAGAACCAGCTTAAACACATCGGAACTAAACTGTGAGTGAACTAGTTCAAAACTAAGCATTCCTTTCTCTCTCTTCCCCCATGTGTTCCTGGCCAACTTCTCTCTTTCCATTTAAAACTCGTAGGCCTGCCTCTGCTTTGTGTCAGTGCAAAATGATGTGAATCTTGACTCTCTGCTCTTTCCCCAGCCCACATCAAAAGCTGCCTTTCAGCCTGCAGTGCTTGCTCTGAGCTCTCTATCTGCCAGCTAACTCATGGCTTCCATCAGTGTGGGCTCACACAGGCTAGCAGGCTACCGCTGCTTTGGCTATAAAGCCTGTCACTCAACCCTCTACTCTTTAAACTTTTCTTCCAGATTAAACTTCATCTCCTGCTTTCCAAGAAAAAACAGATGGGGAAAACACCTCATGGTGGAGCAAGCTCCTCCCCCACTCATCTAAGCCTACCAAAACTGCTGCACAGGAGGTTTTGCTTCCTTCTGCCCTCTATAGGAATACCTAAATTGCATTTTTCAACCTAAAATTTTTTTGCTTCTTTATTTAAACACTTATTTTTTTTCCCCTAACATCTTTGTTGTATGTTCAAAAAGTTTTCAACTTGCTTAAGATTTCTTTTAAGGTTTGAAAGTCACCTAATCTGCTTCCGTAGGTCAAATAAACTATGCTAACTATCATCATTCAATCCTTAATTAACAACCAGTTTCCTTTCACAGACAAACTGTTATTGCTTCTTCCAGAGACATAATTTTCTTCCTCAGCTACCTGAAGAAGACTTAAAAGATTCTTTTCCAGGACTAAATCCCTCACAAATCCTTGCTTTTCTAGGAGCCTAGTAATGATCCATGCTGTGCTCCCAAACAAACCATGGCAGGCTTAGCATTCTCTACCCACCCTATGCAGACATCCTTCTGCTAGGGCCCTGCTCTTCTGTCATAATTATCCTACAGGCTTAACCCCCCCCCCCCAAAAAAAAAAGACAATGCCTGTAGCTGCAGATCCACCATAGACAACTCCATCTCCTGGGACCTGCAGACAACAAAACAGCCTTCTTCCAGACACCTCATCTGTCTGAAGACTCCAGAGGCACATGGAACCCCACAGAGGACAGACAACAGACTTGGGACCTTCCAGCTACAGATGAACTCTCTTGCCAAAGCAAGCTGAACTTGGGGAAGGTTATGTGATAATAAGGAAAACATATTATCTATCTAGATTAAATAATTGTGGTTCAAAATGGATGCTATTACCCACAAACTGTACTGCCTGTGGAACAATTGACTCTATAATCTCTTGCCTTGCCTACCCTCCTCACCCTCTGGCTATATGTTTTCTTCTGATACTTCCATGCTACCCAAAATTTTCACCAAAAATGATACAATCACTTCAGGGCCCCTATACCTTTCCCAAAATAGTAAACAGTTATTCTGATGACACCTCTCCCTTATAAAAAGAAAAAGGGGGAGTTGTGGGGCAGTGGTCTGTTCAGGCAACTGAGTGGTCCCAGTCGAGTATAGGTCTGAAACTCCGGAACCCTAGTGGGCAATTTCTGCCTGCAAGGGAAGGAAGTAGTTCAGCCATACCTCCTGTGTCCCTGGCTCCTGTTTCAGGCCCATTGTTTTTACAACAGTACCATGCAGTTTTTACTACTATTGCTTTGTAGGAACTTTGAAGTCAGAGATGGTGATACCTTCAGAAATTCTCTTATTATACACTATTATTTTAGCTCTCCTGGGTTTCTTGTTTTTACATATGAAGGTGAGAATTGTTCTTTCAAGGTCTTAAAGAATTGTTTTGTGATTTCCATGGAAATTGCATTGAATCTGTAGATTAATTAAAATATAATGGCCATTTTTCATATGTTGATCTGCCGACCCATGTGCAAAAGATATAATTCCATTTTCTGATATCTTTAGTACCTTTCTTCAGAGACGTGAAGTTCTTGTCATACAGGTCTTTTATTTGTTTGCTTATATTTATACCAAGTTATTTTATGTTGTGTACGGGTATTGTGAAGGGTGTTGTCTCCATAACTTCTTTCTCAGCCTGTTTATCATTTGCATAAAGGAGAACAACTGAATGTTTTTACTTAATTTTGTAACTAGCTACTTTTCTTAAAGTGTTTATCAGCTCTAGGAATTCTGTAGTAAAATATTTTGTGGGTCACTTCTGTATATTTTCATGTTGGGTCCCTTCCTTCTACCTCAACTCTGAGACATCAGTGCTTACAACCCGAGACAGAACTCACGCCTGCTGTGCCTAAAACATAGGTCCACTGCTCTGAGCTCTGCCTTCGAAGAAGGTACCCGCCTGTTGGCTGAGGACATTGTTGAGTGTAAACAAACTGTCTGCCTGAGGACATCTGCTGTTGACCTCCTCCCCTACCGTGGGCTGCGCCTCCAACCTCTCCCCGGAGACCTGCAGGATACCCTGAGCCACTGCCCTCAAGAGCAGGCACACCTGGCAGCCCCACTTCCCCTAGATCTCTTTCCAGACTCTTCCCTGACTCCTCCAGCATTGTTTATGTTATGCAAATATCATTGTAACCTAGAGATCCAGTTTCACTTTCTCATGTACATATAAATTCTGAACCTCAAAAGTAAAGTTCGAAGCCTTGATTGGGACACAACTTGGCTTTGTGTCCTTTCGTTCTCGAACTCTGTGTTTCATGTCTTTTTCTCCCTTTGACTGAGCGATGAGAACCCCGTTCATGAAACTGCTGGACAGTTTCATTTTCTCATCATCTATGAATAGCAATACTTTGATGTATTCTCTTTCAATTTGAATCTGCTTAATTTCCAATAGTTCTCTTGCTGCTCTAGCTTAGACTTCAAGCACTGCATTGTAGAGATAGAGAGAGAGTTAACAGCTTTGTCTTATTCCTGATTTAACTGGAATGCCTTTACATTTCTCTCCATTTAATTTGATGTTGGTTATTGGCTCATTGAGTGTTTCCTTGATTGTTTTAGCTATATGTCTTGTATCCCTGATCATTCCAAGACTTTTGACATGAAGGAATGGTGGATTGTGTTAAAGGCCTTTGCAGAATCTTATGAAATGATCATGTCATGTTTTTCTTTCAATTTGTTTTTAGGGTAGATTACATGGACGGCTTTTTAAATAGTGATTCATCCCTGCATCCCTGGGATGAAGCCTACTTAACCATGTTGGATTACATTTTTAATGTGTTCTGGTTTGGATAGAGACTATTTTATTGAGTATTTTTACATCAATGTTCATAATAGAGACCTGAAAATTTCTTCGTTGAGTCTTTGGATGATATAGGTATCAGAGTGATTGTGGCTTCATAGAATTACTTTGGTAATGTTT
>JADRCD010226189.1:6140-18051 GCA_019843815.1 Montemys delectorum
CAACAAATGGCTGAGAAGCACCTAAAGAAATGTTCAACATCCTTAGTCATCAGGGAAATGCAAATCAAAACAACTCTGAGATTCCACCTCACACCAGTCAGATTTGCTAGGATAAAAGACTCAGGTGACAGCAGATGCTGGAGAGGTTGTGGAGAAAGAGGAACACTACTTCATTGCTGGTGGGATTGCAAACTGGTACAACCACTCTAGAAATCAGTGTGGCAGTTCCTCCGGAAATTGGACATAGTTTTACCAGAGGACCCAGCTATACCACTCCTGGGCATACACCCAGAAGATGCTCCAACATGTAATAATGACATATGCTCCACCATGTTCATAGCAGCCTTATTTATAATAGCCAGAGAGTGGAAACAACCCAGATGTCTCTCAACAGAGGAATGGATACAGAAACTGTGGTACATCTACACAATGGAGTACTACTCAGCTATTAAAAAACAATGAATTTATGAAATTCTTTGGGAAATTGATGGATCTGGAGAGTATCATCCTGAGTGAGGTAACCCAATCACAAAAGAACACATATGGTATGCATTCTCTGATAAGTGGTTGTTAGCCCAGAAGTTTGGAATACAGAAAGAACAACTCACAAACCACAAGAAACTTAAGAAGATGTTGAATATTTCTTTAGGTGCTTCTCAGCCATTCGGTATTCATCAGTTGAGAATTCTTTGTTTAGCTCTGTACCCCATTTTTTAATCAGGTTATTTGTTTCTCTGGAGTCTAACTTCTTGAGTTCTTTGTATATATTGGACATGAACCCTCTATCAGATATAAGATTGGTAAAGATCTTTTCCCAATTTGTTGGTTAGTGTTTTGTCCTATTGACAGTGTCTTTTGTCTTACAGAAGCTTTACAATTTTATGAAGTCCCATTTGTTGATTCTTGATCTTAGAGCAGAAGCTATTGGTGTTCTGTTCAGGAAATTTTCCCCTGTGCCTATGTGCTCGAGGCTCTTCCCTACTTTATTTTCTATTAGTTTTAGTGTATCTGGTTTTATGTGGAGGTCCTTGATCCACTTGGACTTTAGCTTTGTACAAGGAGATAAGAATGGATCAATTTGCCTTCTTCTACATGCTAACCGCCAGTTGAACCAGCACCATTTGTTGAAAATGCTGTCTTTTTTTCCACTGGCTGGTTTTAGCTCCTTTGTCAAAGATCAAGTGGCCATAGGTTTGTGGGTTCATTTCTTGATCTTCAATTCTATTCCATTGATCTACCTGCCTGTCACTGTACCAATACCATGCAGTTTTATCACAATTGCTTTGTAATACAGCTTAAGGTCTGAGATGGTGGTTCCTTTATTGTTGAGAATAGTTTTGGCTATCCTGGGTCTTTTGTTATTCCAGATGAATTTGCAAATTGCTCTTTCTAAGTCTGTGAAGAATCGAGTTGGACTTTTTATGGGGATTGCATTGAATCTGTAGATTGCTTTTGGCAAGATGGCCATTTTTACTATATTAATCCTGCCAATTCATGAGCATGGGAGATCTTTCCATCTTGTGAGATCTTCTTCAATTTCCTTCTTCAGAGACTTGAAGTTTTTGTCAAACAGATCTTTAACTTGCTTAGTTAGAGTCACATGGAGATATTTTATATTATTTGTGACCATTGTGAAGGGTGTTGTTTCCTTAATTTCTTTCTCAGCCTGTTTATCCTTTGTGTAGAGGAAGGCCACTGATTTGCTTTCTTATAGAACCCAGGACACCAGTTCAGTGAAGGCACCACCCACAATGGGCTGGGCCCTCCCACATTAATCTCTAATTTAAAAATGCCCTGCAGCCAGATCTTATGGAGGTTTTTTCTCAACTGCGGCTCTTCTCTCTCCAGTGACTTTAGCTTGTGTCAAGTTGACATAAAACTAGCTGGCACACACTGGGAACTATCTAAAAAAAAAACGTCAAATCTTTAAGGTAAAACATTAATTGATTCCTGTCTCATGAGGCACATTTGAGGCTATGGATGCTGGTATTCACGTTCTTTGAAACCCGTTCGAGAGACCTTTGCACATCAGTGTCTGCTGTGGCACTATTCACGATGGCTAAGTTAGAGAACTGCCAAGGTGTCCATCAACAGAGTGGAGAGATGAAATGTGGACACACATGATTGATGTTTTAGTCACTCATGAAAAAGAACAAATTTATGTGGTTTCAGGGGGTGGGGGATGGTAGATGAAATTAGAGATCATCATCTTAAACAAATTCAGCTAGTCACAGAAAGTCAAAGACTACATATTTTCTCTCATTTGTGGGTCCTAGAACTTATAGACAGATAAAATCTATATGTACAGATGGCATGAAAATGAGAATGAGTCTCAGGTAAGAAAGGGGTCTAATGGGGGGGGGGGAAGCGTGGAGAATGTGAGAAGAAAGCACATTATATATTTGCATGAAAACAGCCTACATAAGCCTTATAATTTTTAATAAAGAAATAAGACACAATCTATAATGCAAATTACTTGTTCCGCTACTAATATCAAAATGTATTGCATATGGGTAAACACAAAATATTGACATTTATTATTGGACAATACTTATGCTGCAAGGAGATTTATACCAAGAAAACTTATTTTTATATACAATTTGGTGACTAAAAGCAAATGTATATGGAGTTCCACTGTCCACCATTCCTAACACCAACAATTTGTGGGATAGTCAAGATTGTTTTATTCCTCCTGGCATTTTTAGAGAAGCTGGCGATTCTGTTTGTTCTGTTTTCTTCAAGACAGGGTTTCTCTACATAGCCCTGACTGTCTTGGAACTCTCTGTAGACCAGGCTGCCTCTGCCTCCTGGTGCTGGAACCAGGAACCATGGAACCAATTTGCCCTGTCAGTGGATGGCAACCCCAAGGTCCCAGTTAGGAATCCTCAGCTTCACATCTTGGCTTGCTCCTGGTTCCAATTGCTTCTGACTAGAGTGGGTGACCCTCTGACCAAAGATGGTGCCTCTGCCCCGTGCTGTCCCAAATACACCAAGATTCTGGGTCTGCTCATTTCACTTTCAGTTTTTTGTTTTCTTGGCAGTGAACCCATGTTTTTATTTTCTTCAACGTTTATTCTGCTCTAGAAAGAGAATTTGCTAAACATTAATACCACCCACAAAACTATCATGTTCCTCTGCAGACAGAGGTGGCGAGATGCTGCCATTCACTGCAGATTTCAGGGCCATAGACTGAATATTCTATGACAGGAAAGAAATGGCTGTATTATACAAAAACAGTGACCTGCTTATTGGCATGAAACACCATGACCATTACATCCATAGTGTTTAATTGACTTATAAACACTTTACCTGGAAAATACATTAAATGGGATCACATTGGCTCAGAGAGACCAATGCTACTTACGCAGATGCTAGTTTCTAATTGTTCTAAATGTGTGGGCAGAGGCCAGGAAACTAAGGAGACCATGAGGTAGGACATGGAGGACAGTCATGAAAGGGAACATAGAACACAGGTGTATGAGAGCAGGAAGACGGGACACTAGAGCAGAAGGTGAGTGTGGGTGAGTGCAGGTAAGAAGCATTCAAAAGTATTATAAAATGCTGAAGGGAGTCTGTTGCCATGTACACTAATTTCACAATAAATATAAGCTGTGTATGGTGGCCTATGTCTTTAATCCCCAGCACTTGGAAAGCAGAGGCAAGTCGGTCTTTGCAAGATTGATGCCAACCTAATCTAAATAATAAGTTAACAGGCTATCCAGGACAACATAGTAAGATCTCGTGTCAAAAATAAGTATTAATTTAAAATTTAAAAAACCTAAAGTTTTTTTTATTAAAATCATAGTGGCTGGAGAGATAGCTCAGTTGTTAAGAGTACTTTTTTGTTGTCCTAGAGAACTTAAATTTGATTCAAAAAACTCATATGGTGACTCTCAACCATTTATAACTCCAGTTCCAAGGGATACAATGCCTTCTTCTGGCCTCATTGGACACTAGGCACACGCATGGTAGGTACACAGACATACATGCAGAAGAAAGACCTGTACACATAAAAGAAAGAATTTTTAACTGCTTTCAACTAACAGTAAAATTTAGAGTTTCTCAAGATATAACTAGATTCCCACAAAGGGAATTTTTTAAATATTAACATCACAGAGTAAATTAAAAATCTAAATGATTGGGGATGGAGAGATGGCTCAATAGTTAAGAGTACTGACTGCGCTTCCAGAGGACCCAGGTTCAATTCCCAGCAACCACATGGTAGCTGACAACTGTCTGTAACTCCAGTCCCAGGGGATCTGATACCCTCACATCAATGAACATAAAATAAAATTTAAAAAAAAACTAAATTACTCACTGTTGTATCATTAATGTTAATGTGCTTCCAGTCTTCTACCTCTCCACTTTTGTGAATGGACATATGGGTAGGAAACAGGAAGATCTCAAGTTTAAGGCCCATCTTGGCTTCTGAGGGAGGAGAATGGCTGGAATGGGCAACAGTGTGAGACCCTGTCTCAAACTAAGAAGTAAAAATAATGCCTAGAGATGTGGCTCAGTTGCAGGACAGCTGCCCAGCCTGGGCAAGGCACAAGTTCAGTTCTCAATACCACAGAACCCAGAAATGATGTCTCTCTAGTCATATGAACAAGAGAACAAAGCAGTTTGATTCTATAGAAGTAGGAGCACACGGTATAGATGATACCTCAGGTTATCTGGACACCTAGCCTCCTAGTTAGTGTCCAGGAACACAGCTTCATCACCTCTCACCTGCTATTTCTCAAGAGTAAATATGAATTCAGTGGGCTGGACTTGTGCTCAATTGTACACGCAATTAGACTACATGCACAGTTGATGCTCGCCCAAGTTGTAAGAGCAGCAGTGAACCCCTTCCAACAACCTCCATTTCTGATGTTCAACTGCTCCCCATCCTTCTCCTCTGGCTATTTGATGCTTAGACATGAAAGGCTTGATGGTGGAGAAAATATGTAACATTGTTCTTTTATCCTGTTTCAAAAGTCCAAAATCCTGAGATAGTTAAATGCACTTTGGGAGAAGGAGAGACAATGAATCAATTTTATTCACTGAGTGAGATTGTGCAACCGCTGGTAGGAAAGCCGCACACCGCACTGGATGTTGGGGAGGACATGGATAGGTTAAATGTAATTCCTTCTTTTAAAGGCATAATTTAATTGAAGAGGCAATTATAAATGTACTGTATAATTTAAAATAATACAAATACAAGACACAATTCCTTAAAGTGTATGATAATTTCTATGTAATTATATGAACAAAAGAACAAAAATGTCCTGATCCTACACATGCAGGATTAAATGGCATATTAGATAGCCCATATAATGGTATGGAAATTCAACATCAGCCTTTTTAAGAAGTCATTTTAAAAAAAAATCACAAATTCTAATATGTTATGTTTTAAACTATTCAAGAGTCGTTGGAGTCAAAACTCTCTTCAAGATGCTTATTTAAACAATATTAGATTATTTTGCTATAGCTAATCTCTACTACTGACAAAAAACTCTGAAAGAAACAAACAAAACTTCTTCCGTCTTATAAAGAAATTCTTTGAAAATCCCAGAGTTAGCATCTTTGATGGGAGAAAATTCAAAGTTGTCCTTAAAATAGGCGTAAGTCAAGCCCATCCTCCATTACTGCTCCTACTCAGAGAGCTGGACCACTGCAATCAGACAAGAAAAATAAAAAGCAAACATTCATATTAGGAAAGAAGAAATAAAACTGTGTTAATTCACAGAGAACATGAATACCTATGCACAAAATCAGGATGAATCTACAGGGATCCAGAGCAAGTATGTTTATGGAGATTTCTAGCTATAAGATTAATATAGACAATTTTATTAAAATTTAAAAATATAAATATAAGAAAATAAATATAATAAACATAAAAATAATATAGATGTTTATAAATATATACATAATATTATGTCAATATATAACTAAATATTACATAAATAAAATAATTAAAATTTAAAAGGAATGGTATAATAGTAACAATAAGAATGAAGAGTATTAAAAATAAAATTGATAAAAGATAAGACCATAACATACCCATTTAGAAAACCCAAAGGTCTAAATAAATAAGTTATTATAGAAATGCAAATTAAAAGCAAAATCAGGAGCTGGAGAGGCTCCTCTGTGGTAAAGGCTCTTACAGAGGGACTGGGTTCATTTCCCAATTTGAGATGGTGGCTCACAATCATCTGTAACCCTAGTTCCAGGGGATCCTATGTCCTCTTCTGAAGATACTGCATGCATGTGGTACACTTGTACACATGCAGTCAAAATCCATTTGCACATAAAAATAAATTTTAAAAATCTAGAAAGTAGAATGAGATACCATTGTAAACCTTTAAGGAGTGTCTCAAATGAAAGTGAGTGACCACACAATGCTGATGAGGATGAGGAAAGGCATGACACTTATACACTGTAAATGGGGCTTTTGATGGCATGGCTGTCTAGGAAAACAGTTCCTGGTTCCTGTAAAAGGTGAACATGAGCCTACTATGTGAATCTGCTCCTAATTACATTCCAAAGAAATGAAAGCATATGTCCATACGCTGATCTGTAAGTGGATATCTATAGCAGGGCTGGAGAGATGGCTCAATGGCTAAAGGCACTTGATCCAAAATCATGAGGACCAGTACCTGTGTAGTAAGCTGAGTGTCTTCAAAATACTGTTATCTCAGCTTTGGGGAGGGACAGAAAGAGGGGACTGTTAGTCCTTGCTGCCTTCCAGCTTAGCAGAGAAAACACAAGGGAGAGACTCCTCCGACTCAAAGAACAATCGGGGAGGGATATAGAAAGGCATCCAGGACCCCCACATGGCCTCCAAATGCATGGGTGTGCAGCACAGGTACACATGCCCATGGACACATGTTCACATACACTCATATGGAATTGAGGGGAGAAAAATATAGACACACACACAAATAAAATTAAGTACCAATAGCAAATTTGTCTAGTAGCCAAAAACTTGAAGTAATTTTAAAGGTCTATGAACACACAAATTGCCATATCTCTCTCTTTGAAAGAAAATGTTTCTGTTTTTATTTATATATGTATATGTGTTTCTGTGTGGATCTATGTCACATGTGTGCAGGTACTTGAGGTGGCCAGAGGAGGGATGTGTCTTCTGGAGCTGGAGTTTCAGGCTGCTGTAAGCCTCCAGACATGGGTTCTAAGAACCAAACTGAGGTCCTCCACATGAGGAGGAAGGGCGAAGGCATCTCTCCAGTCCCAAGGTACAGCTTTCAATAAATTAATCTTTACAGCGCTTATTTCAACTCCCAATGAAGGTTGTCGATCTGTACAGACAAAAGGACATGGAATATAGACATGGTTTGACTGGCCACAACTGAAGTTTTGCCTTCTCTGAACTTGGTATGTTGAAGCATCTACTCTCTTCTGGACACTAGTCACTTGGGAACTTGTGACTGGCTAAGACTCAGCAGCTGTGATTGGCTGAGACTCAGCTACATGCTCCAAGAAGATAATCTTTAGTTGGCTTGTAATTTGTTCACATTACTAAATTAGGCTGCAGTTTACTACATATGGAACCAGGCTTAGCCTAAAATTGGGTTCACTTAACATATTGTCACAATACAGAGATACTTGTCAACAGACTATGGTATATTATTGGTGTAAAGATCAATACAGATTTACCTAAAAATATCTGCTGAATGAATGGCACCAGACACAAGCGGGTATGGTTCCACTCAAGTAAAACTAAAAAGTTCAACAGCACCTCAGAGATCGCTGATCAGCTCCACCCGGCCTGCCATGGGCTTTGGGAAACGTAAACAATGGGATCATCATAAGGAAAATATCAGAAGATTTTGGGAGTTAAACTCTAATCACTACCTTGATTTTGAGAACACTTTACTACTATATGCTTGTTGGAGTATGTGGGTATCAAAAGAGATGCAATATGTCTATAAATGTATAAGAAGCTTGCAGTTTAAATCTACTTCATAGTTCAAAAAATATACAATTTAAATATATATATATACCTTATTATTCTGCTAATTATACTCCAATAAAACTATCAGGTTTTTATAGATCCTCCCATTCAAAGCACTCAATCATTCAGGAGCTAAATAAAATTTCCAATTAGGTTTAAAACATTCCCTTCTTCTCAAATGATAAAAACCATAACTGAAGGCTTAAATTTTCATCGGCTGCTTTTATGAATTATTTTTTAGTGTAAAGTGCAAAATCGACAAGTACTTATTAAAATAATACCTCTAAAGAAAAACTTTGTAATGATTTCCAGCCAGACTATGGAAATCTAACAGAAATGGTATTGTATGAAACCTAAGCTGGACTATAGCATGAAAATATGTTCATATCCAAACAAGAATGTATGCAGAGACTCTGCATAAAACCCTACACAGGCTTTTTGCCCAGTGTAGTTCCAGACCTATGAGGAGAAATATCTTTTCCTAAAGTGTATAATTACCCTCTGTCACTCTTAAATCTCCTCCGTATCTAAGCTCGCTTAATAATGGTGAACAGATGAGCAGAAATTAAAAATAAAGGCCTTCTACCAATTTAGCACCCCACACATAATGTACCTATAATGATACTTTGATTGCCCATGCCCGTTATTTTGTTGCTGTCTTTTTTTCTATTACCGCACGAGAGCCCTGGGTTTCAAAAAGAGGGCGGCACTCTGCTCTATAAAACCAGAGCAATTTACATGAACACCAGCTTTGGCCTGTATTAGAAAAATGCATAGAATGAAATGGGAAACATAATGGAAGGCCACGTGGACCGTTTAATGTCAGCAGCATTCTTCACTTAAATATCATATTACATTTTGGTTAATTTATTTCCCTAAAGGGAAGACTTGAAAAGCATGAATCTTTTTTCCCAGCAGAAGAGGGGAGAAAATTGAAGTGTTTATGACTATTAAAGATGAGTAAGAAAAAAGCAGCCTCAAAAGAGGACAGCAAGTCCCCTGCAAGAGTTTCCTTGGCAAACAGAAAGCAAGTTTTTAAGTTATTAAAGGTAAGAGACCAAACAACATGATTCAGATTTAACATAAAGTAGAAAAGTCATGAGATAGCATTATCATTTTAATAACTTGATCTTTAAAAATCATTTCGAGAACGTTTCCTTTTTACTGGGGGCAGTTGTGCATGTATGTTCGTAGGAATGTGAGAGTGCATGTATGTCCGGGTGTGCACGTGTGTACACGTAGCGGCCAGAGGCCAGCCTCTAGGGTTGTTCCTCAGGATGTGTAAATCTTGGTTTTCAGACAGGATCTCTCCATGGGTCCTGCATCTTGTGGGATTAGGCTAGGCTGGCTGGTCGGTGAGCCCCGGAAATCCTCCTGCCTCTGCCTCCCATGCACTGGGATTCTAAGTACAAGCTACCAGGAAGGGCTTTGTGTGGGCTTGGGGATTAAATTCAGATCCTTATGCTCACATGGGTAGCACTCACTTTACTGATTGAACTCTCTTCCTCTTAGTTACTGAGCCATCTGCCAACCTCACTGACTGAGCCATTTTCCCAGACTTACTGACAAGTTATCTCCCCAGTCCCAAAACTTTATGGATTTTTTGTTTGTTTGTTTGTTTTTTGGAGACAGGGTTTCTCAGGGTAGCCCTGGCTGCCCTGGAACTCACTCTGTAGACCAGGCTGGCCTCGAACTCAGAAATCTGCCTTCCTCTGCCTCCCAAGTACAGGGATTAAAGGCTTGCACCACCACTGCCCGGTTAGGGATATTTTTCATATTCATCTTCTCTCAAGGACAACTTACTATACCACCAACAATACCTATTAATAACTCATTTGAAAGAGAAGCTGAAACTGGATCCTGGTACCGCACGCCTATAATCTTAGCAATTCAGGATATTCAAGGCCAGCATGAGCTACACAGCTTGATCCTAGTGCCAAAGAAAGGAAGAGACTGAAGGAGGGAGGGAGGGAGGGAGGGAAAGGAGAGAGGGAAGGGAGAGAAAGGAGAGAGGGAAGGGAGACAGGGAAGGGAGGGAAGAAGCCAGCCTTCACACTACAGTTAGCTCAAAGAGTAAGCTGGATATTTTTCAGTTGCTAAGATTACTTTTTTTCACTCATTAAAATGAATTCTCATTAGTTATTTTAGTAAGACAGGACAAACCCTTAAATGTCCATGCCCCAGATCTTCATGGAGACATTCCTCTTGGCAACGCTGGGCTTTGTTAATATATATGAAGGACTTTAAGACCTTTGGGTGTACCATGTCACGTTGGGCAGCAGACTTTGATGAGAGTGTGAAGTGCCTACTAACTCAGCTCATTTTAAGTCCTGCATATCCCAACTCCTGTTCTGTGCAAAACCCTCATCCCTAACATGGTCAGCTCAGCACCACTGAGGGCTCAATTATCGCTGGCCCTGCCTGGCAGGCCTGAAGTCTGTAAACAGCTTGTGGTAATATTGGGGCCCTATCTCACTCCAGTAAAAGATCTTCCTCTCTGCAGACCTATGAAATGGCCCAGGGGAGCTGTGGGTGGTTTTCAGTTACCTTCCAAACATCCCGTATAGGCCCTGCTTGTACATGGATAAGCAGACTGTATGGATCATTTGTCGTTGTGTGTATGCTTATTCCCACCCTACAGCACCTGTACAAGCAACCTCAGCAGTCGACGTGAATATCTTCAATCATTATAACTTATTCCTCAGTCATTTCCTTAATTTTATGACAACTTTGGTCCATTTTTCCCCTTAGATGTTCTGGACCCTGGATAGGAACATGAGCCAATTCTTTGAGCTATTTTTCTCAAAGCTGTTCTGTGTGGGGTCCTGACTGTGCTTGTCAGTGTGTGAAGTGATTCTAGGAGATGGAAACCCCCTTTGCCCTCACGCTCCCCTAGCCTCCTGAGAGCGGGGAGGAGTGGGTATAGTACAGAACACTATTTTACACATATTAAATGCCTCTGACTGCTCAGTCCTGCAGTGTGAAGCAACAGTAGATTTTCACGTAAAACAAGGGTGCACAGACTGGAGCTGGAGGAGAGGGGGGTGAGAAGAAACCTTTATTCAAGAGGAGTTGACACCACGGCTCTCTGAAGAGAACTCGTTTAGGCTGCTGAGGGGTACACTGGTCTCTTAAGCAAGGTTCAATGTCAGCAAGCTGGAAGTCAGTCCCTATGAAGAAAAACAAGAGAGAGGAAGAGAGTTCCAGGAAGGGGGAGGGGCATGATATGGGGTCCCGGGAGTGGGGGTTAATGGGGGGAGGGCGAGGGGTGGGGACACAAGCTGACTGGAGCAGGCAAACCAGAACAGCATGTCACCCTTGCTTGGCTAAGTGATAGCCACTGTGCCATGCAAGCATCTGAAAAATCCTTGTGGGACAGCACCTCTGAACAGGAAGGGGACTCAAGGGGGCAGGATGCCGGGAAACACAGCTCATCAGGGTCCACCCTTAGGTGTAGTGTTCTGCTTCTCTCCTAAACTTGCATCGGGAGAGTTGAAACAAGGGTTAGAAGTTTTCTCCATCAGAACTTCAGTAATGAAATCTGATCAAATGCTTGAGAGAACAATGGATGGGTTCTCGGTTTAAGCTCAGTTAGCCTTGTTGTTTCTAGGCCCATGTATGGGTGGGGCAGATTCCTAGAGGGGAGCTAGGTAAGTCAAAGCTGTTTATCTCATGGGGGACAGGAGACAGAGAACGATGAGGAAGGACAGGGACAGGATAGAGCCTCTTCCTGTACTTCCCCTGGCTCAGCAAAGTCTTTGAATAATCCCTTTCAACCTGAGAGCTCACCATTAGGTAATCTAGTCAGGAAGTTAGCAAGCTGGAAGCCAAGGACTCTCAGCTGCATCACCAGCTGAGGACCAAGCCTTCCTTCCATACATGCCTCTTGAGGGAGTTCCTATTCCAAACGCCAACAGATCAGTCTTCAGAAGCCAACTCCTTCAGCTTTGAGCTGGT
>JADRCD010226190.1:9321-22374 GCA_019843815.1 Montemys delectorum
TGCTATGCATGAGTCTGTGTGCTATGCATGTGTCTGTGCTATGCATGTGTCTGTGCTATGCATGTGTCTGTGCTATGCATGGGTCTGTGTGCTGTGCATGTGTCTGTGCTATGCATGTGTCTTTGTGCTGGCGGACTGTGCCTCAGATTCCCCAGCACTATTTAGAGAAGGTACCATCTACTACTCATGACTGTGTTTTGGAAGGTTAATGCTCAGGGCATTAGTGCTGGAGATGCAGTTACTGAAGCATGCTCAGGTCGCAGGGCTCTGCTCCCAGGAAGTCAGACTGATCAAATAGATAGTCAGATATATCAAATTCCTCCCTCTCTCCCTCCCTCTCTCCCTTTGTCCCTCCTTCTTTCTTTCCTTCCTTCCTTTCCTTCTTATTTTTTGAGACAAAATCTTGTGTATCCCAAGCTGACTTTGAACAAACTCATTTATGTAGCCAAGGACTAACTTGAATTTCCAAGCCCCCTGCCTCTTCCTGGATGAGTTTACAGTTTTATGTCAACAGTCACATGCTTACAGGAAGTGTGGGTGACCAAAGGCAGTCACATCCCTAAAAAGCCCACCCAAGCTGCCCGCCTCCCTTCTGCTTTCTACACGACACGTCAGCAGCTCCTCGGGTCTGGGTCTTCTCTGCACACTAATCGTTCTGCTTGTGGAGCTCTGGGAGAGGACCTTGTGACTTTCCTAAGTTCCAGGAGCACCCTTAGACTTTTGAATATCATTAACTTCCCGAGTCCTGTCAATTTTACTTCTTGCCACTCACCAGCCTCTCTGCCTGGTGTCAGGAAACGTTTCAATTGGACTAAATAGCTACACAAGTAGCTAAAGACCTGCCCTACCACCCTGGCTTCCTCCGATCCCTCCACCGCATCTCTCACAGCATCACTCTGGGACCACTGGGAACATTCGCCATCCAGGCTACAGCTAAAATTAACCATGTGCGTATAGAGGCCACATCCCAGGTGTGGGATGCCACTCAAGCTTATATCCCTGGACATAGTTTTGGACCTTTGATCTAGACTAGGACGTGACAGCAGGAACACATTTTCAGTGTGCCTCCACCCACAGCTGGTGAGCCAATGGCAGAAATTACGCATATCTTTATGAGACAAGTAAGCTCAGTGTTTCAAACCAAAGGCCATTTTGTCTTCTAGGGCTAAGACTCCCCAAAGTTACATCTAATTACTAAGCCAGAGAAAGTCAGAATTTGTTTCTCCATTAAACATCTTTCTTTACTTTGTTCCCCTTTTCCTACTTCTCTTCCTCCTCCTCCTCCTCTCTCTCTCTTTCTCTCTCTCTCTGTCTCTCTCTCATATTTATTGATTTTTTATTAGATATTTTCTTTATTTACATGTAAATTTCTCCTTTCCCAGTTTCCCCTCCAAAAAACAAACAAACAAACAAACAAAATCAAGAACAAACCCCTGTTGCCTCCCCCCTCCCCATGCCTGCCACCCCACCATCTCCCACTTATTGGCCCTGGCGTTCCCCTACACTGGGGCACAAAACCTTCACAAGTCCGAGGTCCTTTCCTCCTATTGATGATCAAATTTGCAATCCTCTACTATACACATGCTGCTAAAACAATCAGTCCCACCATGTATAGCCCTTGGTTGGTAGTTGGAGTTTGGAATACAGGAAGAACAACCCATAAACCACAAGAAACTTAAGAAGAAGGAAGACCAAAAGATGGACATTTCATTCCTTCTTAAAAGGGGGAACCAAATACTCACGGAAGGAATTGCAGAGATTAACTTAGGAGCAGAGACTGAAGGAAGGACAAGCCAGCCTAAATATAGCTATCTCCTGAGAGGCTCTGACAATACCTGACTAATACAAATGTAGAGGCTCACAGCCATTCATTGAACTGAGTACACGGTCCCCAATGACGGAGTTAGAGAAAGGATTTATGGAGCTGAAGGGTTTGCAGCCTCTTAGGACGAACAACAATATGAACTAACTAGTACCCTCAGAGCTCCCAGGGACCCAACTACCAATATTCATTGATTTTTAAGCACTACATTATTTCTCAGTGCAAATCCTTTAAGGTACATATTTGATCATTTCTATAAGACATGGCCTAACCTGGTCTTGGAATGTGACTCTAATCTATGGCCACACTACCCTGAACATGCCCAGTCTCTGAAACGTGATTTTAAGCTGGGGCTTGTGGATTGGACTATTATTTTTATTCCTAGAGACATGAGTTTCAGAGAGAAAAACATCATCACAAAAATAAATGAAAGGCAAATAGAGAAAACACAGGTAACTAAGATAACTTTAAATCCTTGGACTTCAGTTTATCCGTGGGTAAATGGAAAAAAAAATAGTTCTTGGGGGTTTGGTAGGAAATAATTTAGTTAATATATGCCAATAATTAACAAGAGTATTTGGGGCATAAGAGCCAAGAATGTTCACTGTGATTGCATTGCTTATTAATTAGTGCCATGTGAAAGCCAGCTGGCAATGTCCTGAGAGGACATGAGATGGTTCAGGAAGAGGATCCAGGTAAGCCATAAAGGGAGTGCATGTGCTGTGTCTTTCTTAAATAATGGCATGGTGATATTTGAAGTAGAGTTGGTATCTGTAACTGGACAGGACAGATTCATCTGCAAGAGCAACTCTGACATCCGCTGCTCAGACATAGTGGCGTGTCTCTCTGGCAAGTGCTTGCAGCTCTTAGCTGGCACCCAGGTTCCTGCTGTGTTGCTGCCCAGTCTGTGACTTGCATTCGCACAGCGTTGTGGAGTTCCCACAGCTCTGCCCAGATTCCAGCACCAGATGTGGAAAGGAGAAGGTGGTGGTGAGGGCTCCCTGTGAGGACGTGGCTCAGTGAGCTTGCCCAGGGAGGTTTTCACAGGCCACCTACAAACATGGTCATATTGGCAGAAGGGGAGCATGGTGTTCTTAGCAGCCTGTTGCAGCAGAGAACACTGCATTCTGCATTTTAGGAAGACATGTTCATGTGGTGTGCGCGACAATGGATGTTTGGTGGTACCTAGAAATTTCTGCCATAGCTCCCCTGTTCAGAAAACTAGCAACAACAACAACAAAAAGCCAACATGGTAAGTATTAATTTGCATTTGTTCCAACTAATGATACGATGAGGTAGCAAGATCTTGGGGGGCTTAAACCAACATAAAGGAATTTATTTACAGTTTTGAATGTCAGAAGCCCCATATAATTCTCACAGAGTTGAAATCAGAGCTGCATTGTCAGTGGAATGCTCTGGCTCTGTTTTAGGGTACTGAATTTTATTGGTGCCTGAGTTTAGAACCCATTTCCTAAGATGTTCCACATTCTAGGATTACCTATCGTCTCTACCCCACGGGCTCACCCTCACCTTCACAGTGTAGCATCATCTCCCAGGCCCTGTCCCTGCCCCTCCTGTCTCCCACGGACTTGCCCTCACCTTCACATAGTGTAGCATCATCTCCAAGGCCCCGTCCCTGCCTCTCCTGTCTCCTTCCTGAAAGGACTCCCATGATGATAGTGGGGCCCACCTGGGTAACCCAAACTCATCTTTTGCTCTCAAGAAAGATCTTCAGAGTCCCATCTGGGAACAAACCTTTTGTCCAGTAAAATGACACACGTATGGAATTTTAATTTTTCTGGTAGACATTTGAGGAGACTTTATCCTATCTATAAAATGTGTCAAAGACACCAAATTCTTCAAAATTCTGACCTCCCCTTTTCTTAAAATGTCACGATTAATTCTACACAGGTCAATCACTGAAGCAGGTTATTAGGTCACCTGTGAGAACTGAAGAGTTTTCAGAATTCCCTAGACTAGCGATTGAGGCCTGATATTTATTAACCAGAATTTCTTGTGAGCAGTTGCCTCTCTTGTTAATAATCAGGCAAAATCCCTGAGCCTGCCTTTGATATTTTATATTAGGGTTTGTTGAAGTTCCCCTGGGTTCTTCTACTGTGGGATCATCTTTTTCTTTGTAGTTAAGGAGGCAAACCTCATTTTTTTCCACGCTAAGGATGTTCACCTTTGGTTTCTCAGAGCTCTGCTTATATGACAGAATAGATTGCTATTAAAGCATTGTGGTTTGGCTCAGCAACATATCAAGTTGGAGTCTGCTTGTGGCTCCGTACAATCAAAACTTTTCCCGAAATTGTGATTCACTCTGCCACTAGGTTTGTGTTCAGGATTGATTGCTCTTTGAGGACCATTTCAACAGAGCATGCTGTCTGATGTCAATCACAGCTCTCACAGACAGCTGTGAATGTGATTTTTGCCTTTTTTTTTAAAATTGTGTGTTGCTTCTTACTATTTTAATAGTTGAGACTTTATGTTTTGTCCCTTTCAAATTAAGGGCTTTCTAGTAACATGGCAATATATCCCCTTGATTGAAAAGCTTGATTGTTATTGCTCTCTCTTCACTGTGTGAGTTTGGAGTTTTCCTGGAAAGCTGTAGTTGTGTCTTAAGGACCCACGGCGTACCTCTCTTGATATACTTGTACTGATGGCAGGCGATTCTCTTCACCCACCTTCTGCTTTATAGTACCTTATACCATGTTTGAGATAGATAGTATTACTAACAATTCAACAGGCTCTAGAGTTGCCTAAAAGGCAAACTTCTGGGCATGTCTGAGAGGAAGTTTCCAGACTGAACTAGTTAAGGAGAGGAAGACCGCCCTCATGAACGAATGGTGTCTATTCCATAGGCTGGGGTCCTGTTCTGCACCAAGAAGAGAAAGTAAGCTGTGCATCAGTGCTCATCTCTCTCTGCTTCCTGACTGTGCGCGCAGTGTGGCCAGACAGCTCCAGTTCCTGGGTCTCTTCTTAAGCTGCAAGTCAAAGTAAGCCCTTTCCTTGTTCTTACCAGAGCATAAGATGGTTCTCAGTTGCTGCTTGTCACAGCAACAAGGAGAGTTCCTGTGGAAGAGATGGAGCCTCAGAGACGTGGCACAGCAGCATCCATGCAAGAGAGACGTGGCACAGCAGCGCCCATGAAGAGAGACGTGGCACAACAGCGCCCACGCAAGGCTCTGTGATTAAATGGCAGACTTTTATTATGCTGGTAGATATTTTTGATAGTTGACTGTAATAATTTTGACAATCATTCCTTTTTAAAATAATGAGCCTATTGCAATGATTACCTGCAAACTTCTAGCTTAGAAACCTAAATTACGTGCAAGGAAGTGCTTCTTCTATTAAAAAGTTTAGGTGAATGAAAAGACAATGCCTACAAATAAATCTGTATGCTAGTGAATTCCCAATTAAATGCCTGGAATATCTTTGGCAAGTAAGTGGCATATAAGCAAATTCATATTAAAAGAATTCTAATTATCGACCATGGTCAAAAATGAAACATTTTATTTTAAGTTAGTTTTCTTATTATAATGGTATTATTAAGTTAGCTTTCTCATTAATAGAGAAAGCTAACACTCTCTATTCCATGTGGTATTTTTAGAGTTTTATTTGATAATTTTCATCTTTTGCTCTGTGTGCAACATAAATAAATAAATAAATAAATAAATAAATAAATAAATAATAAAAGCAATATAATCCTGTTATATGTGATGATGGGAAGCAATAAGAGAGCAGTTAAAGAGAAAATTACCCATACTCCCCAGATAATCAATACTGCTGTCAATTCGCTGACAACCTTTCTATACCTACACAAGTTCATTTTGGGTTCCTTCTTTTGATATTTAGTACTATTGAGACTACATTGTGTTTGGGGCCCATTTCTACTCTTATCAGCTTTATATGCCTTTAATTGTATCAGGAGACATTCCCCATTGGTCATTCCCTGTGACATCGCGCACGTCTCTAGACAGTCTCAACCACAAGAAAACAAAGAAATGCCCCTGTGGGTAGCGCTGTGTCTCCCTTGGTTGCATATCTGTCCACAGGGGCATTTCTTCGTTTTCCTGTGGTACAATTTAACAGGTGTAAATTTCAACATTTGGAGCACACGGTTAAATGTTGAGACTGTCTGGAGGCGCTTGGTAAACATCATTAACATGGTTTTGTTGTTGTTGTTTAAAAAAAATGCTGGCAGTTTTCCTCAAGAATTATCCAGATGTGCGAGTTCTTGAGGCTGTGGCATTATATTTTTGCTGTTGCTAAATATTACTATTTTTAAAAGGTGGCCAATGTGATAGAATGATGCTTTAAACTTTCAGTGATTTTAAAGGAGAATAGCAATTAAAATTGTGTTAATCTTGAAATAAGTTGAACTTTCAGGAGCCTAACGGTTGCAGGTTTTATTGAAAAAATGGTAGGCATGTCCCATAGATGTCATTTCACTCTGAGAAAATGCCTGACAGAAGTGAGTCACAGGAGCAAGAGTTTGCTGGCTCGCATTGAGGGGACCGTCTGTCAGGGTGTAGAGGCATGGTCACTAGACTTGAGACAATGGGTCACATGACATCTACAGTCAGAAAATTGATTGACTAGAGATGAATGATGGAGAGCTGGTTTGGTGGGTAAAATGCTTGTTATCTAAGAATGAGGACCTGGAGGTAGGATCTTCACTATTCACACGAAAAATCCATTATATAAAAATATACCTATGACCCCAGCACAGATCCCAGGGGTGTGACCCAGCCAGTTCAACTGAGTTGTGAGTCTCCATGAGAGAGCCTGTCTCAAAACATAAGGTGGAAAGTGACTGAGGAAGACATGAGGTTGACCTCTGGCCTACCTATATATGTACACAGTAGGTGTACACAATTGTACACACATGTGCACACATGCACATACTTGTGTACACATTTACACACACACGTGCAAACCTGTACACACACTCATGCACACATGTGCACACACATACACACACTCTTGTGTATACATGTACACACAGGCATATACACATACTCATGCACACTTGTACACACACTCATGCACACATGTACCCACATGCACATACACACATCCACACATGTGCACACACATACATACACACACTCTTGTGTATACATGTACACACATGCATAAACAAACACACACACAGTCGTGTATGCAAATGGAAAGCAAATTGGTGCTTGTCTTAGTTCTCGCTTTTATTTATTTCTGTGCTTCATATCAGGGGACCATGCTACCCACATTTAGGGCAGATCTTCCTCTTTTTTTGTAAAATCTTTCTGGAAACATCTACAGGGATATACCTAGAAGTGTTTCCATGATGATTCTAAAGTTAATGAAGTTGACTACGTATGTCTTCCACCACAACAGCTACTATGATAGACTGGAGGCAATAGCTACTTATTGCTTAAGAAAAGTTTGATTATTCTTTACATGAGATTAATGACCTTTGTTTTTGATTACTTCATCAGAAACAAACATGACACAGAATAATTTCCTGTGTACATGGACCTCTCAACTCCTCTATCCCATCTGTAATCAGCTACAGTCTGTCTTTGGAACCTTGCACAGAATGCTAAAAATAACATTTTTCATATTAAAACTTATATAGAATATCTATCTATATATGCTCAAAATGCAGAATATAGGTTATCTCACTTTTATTGTGACTTCAGGCACCTGTATGATGAAACTGAACTCCAATAGATTATGGGCATCCCTTCCTTATTTGTGAAAGAAAGTCATGCTTTCCCAGATCAATTTGTGTATTACTCCTCAAGGTAGGCCTTTGACCATTGTACTGGCTAGTTTTTGTGTGTCAACTTGACACAGGCTGGAGTTATCACAGAGAAGTGAGCTTTATTTGGGGAAATGCCTCCATGAGATCCAGCTGTGGGGCATTTTCTCAATTAGTGATCAAAGGGGTGGTGCCATCTCTGGGCTGGAAGTCTTGAATTCTATAAGAGAGCAGGCTGAGCAAGCCAGGAGAAGCAAGCCAGTAAGGAACATCCCTCCACGGCCTCTGCATCAGCTCCTGCTTCCTGACCTGCTTGGTTCTAGTCCTGACTTCCTTGGTGATAAACAACAATATGGAAGTAAGCCAAATAAACCCTTTCCTCCCCAACTTGCTTCATGGTCATGATGTTTGTGCAGGAATAGAAACCCTGACTAAGACAACTATCATCATAAAACCTTGATCATAGGGAGATGTTGCTCATCATATATCTGAAGTACTCAGGGAAACTTGGATTCTTTTGTCATTGTTGACAAAACACATGTCAGAGACCTAGAATCATATGAATAGTTTAAAAAGTTATATCACACCCACGGAGTCATGAATAAAGCAGAGGGACTCAGGTTTTCGTAAAGCAAACACTTGTCAACAATAGACTTGTTGTGTCTCCTCTCTTCCTACTCCTTAACCTATCCCGTCTCCCTCCAAGCCCAGTCTCGTGGGAATCTCATTGTCTGTCACAGACAGCTGCATAACATGTGTCACGACATAGCCTTGGGCTTGATTTCTCTGTTTTCCTGAAGCAAAATTCAGAGTCCTCTGTGGTGGCTCCAGTGTGGATTCTGTCACTGTAGGATATCTGTCCTCCTCTGAGAGATGCACTCTTGACATTTTTGTTCTCTTTTACTTCTATATTCTCGTCAGTGTCACTTAAAATACAGAAATTACTCAGCAGGTATTGTTTAAATTCTCTTAAGCATTTTTTTTCTCATTCTATTACCTTGGCATATACTTAGTTTGAGCACCATTCATGAGCAAGACATTGGAACAAAGTGAACCTGTTAATACAATCCTCAAACCAATCCTTATACAGTGGAAATCAGAGTGGGCGCTTTAAGGGTGATGGTGATGCAGTTATGCAGCAGTAAACTAGGTCTAGATTGGCAGTTAGAGTTTGGTATATTATCCTACAAGCAATGAAGGTGATGAATTGATTTTCAGTTGGGGCTGGAGAGATGGTTCAGTGATTACAAGCACTTGGTACTTTTGTAGAGGACCTAGGTTTGGTTCCCAGCACCCACATGGAAAAAAACAACCTCTTTTTCTTACCTTTTATATCTAGTTGAAGTAAGTACCTTCCATATACATTATATGTACATTATAGATTTATACACACACACACCTCAGCAAGTGCATCTCTAGAGGTGAAGGACCATGATAAAGTAAAGTGGGGTGTCTGAGCACCAAGTAAACGGTGTTCAGTTCTCTCGCTTTTATGACATATGTGGTGGTGTGTGTGAGTGTGAGAGTGTATATGGGTATGTAAGTGTGTGTGTGAGAGTGTATATGTGTGTGTGTGAGCGTGTATGTGTGCGTGAGTATGTGTGTGTGAGTATGTGTAAGGGTATGTGAGTGTGTATGTAAGTGTGTGTATGAGTATGTGTGAGTGCATATGAGTATGCGTGTATAATTATGTGAGTATATGTGTGTTTGTGTGTGTGTTTGGGAGGAGTGTACTACATGTGTGGTCTATTTTTGATAATATGGAGTACTAACACTATTAATTCTTCAAGTCCATGAATATGGGGTCTTTTCAAATTCCTCCAAAGTTTTTGGTAACTTTAGTTGTATTTATATTTCATCTTTTAGTTAAATTTATTCTTGACTTTTTTATATTTTAGTAACTTCTGTAAATGAGATAACTTTTTATATTTCTGGTGTGGCAACTTTGTTAAGAATGTATCACAGTACTTAGGATTCTTGTATTGTATTCTGAAATTGTATTGTACACATTTGTCAGTTTGAACAGATCCCCAACATTTCTCTGGTTTTTGTTGTTGTTTTGTTTGGTTGGTTTTGTGTGTGTGTGTGTGTGTGTGTGTGTGTGTGTGTGTGTGTGTGTGTTTTAGTTTTCCGATGTACATCATATAGTGTTGTCTTCAAATAAGGACAATTTGAATTCCTTTTCAGATTCATAAATGTTTAATTTCCTTTTTTGACTGGTTGTTCTATCCGGGCCTTCTCATACAATGACAGACAGTGACTATAAGTGTCTTTTCCATACAGTACACCTTTGAGCAAATTCAGTCATCTGTACCCTGTTCTGCATGATGGTGCCTTTGGTGCAGAGCTAGCTCTCATTGCATTGGGACACATTCTTTATCCAGTTTGTTGAGAGTTTTTTTTTCTTCTTCAATCATGCATGAATGTTCGATTTTCCTAAATGCTTTTGCTGTGTATACTGAGATGATTGTGTGACTTGGCCCTTCGTTCTCTTGATGCCATGTCTTATGACAACTGATTTGTATGTAACATGCCATCTTTGCATTCCTGGTGTTGGTCTCACTTAATCCTGGGCGCTGACTATGTGATAGGCTGTTGGGTTCAGTCTGTGAGTATTCGATGGGAACTTTTGCATCAGAGATCTTGATCCGCAGTTTCCTCTTTTTGCTGTGTTCCTGTCTATTTTGCTATTGGGGTGATGCAAGCCTCAAATAGCGAATTCAGAGACCTTTCCTCTCCTTTTCGGAATAGTTTACAGAGGCTAGTTAAGGTTCTCATTCCCATTTCCCTGCCCTCCTTCTCTTCCTTATCCCCCTTGCTTTTTGATTGTTTGTTCTTGAGTTGGGATCTTGCCGTGTAGCCCCACCTGGCCTGCAATCCGTGATCCTCCAGCCTTCCAAGCACCCCTCTCTTCAGTAAACATAAAATCCATCCATGAACTGTCTGGTCTAGAATTGTCTTCATACCAAGTTTTTCCTTCGACCCAATCTCATCATTCAATATTAATCCGTGTTGGTTTTCTGATCGTCCACAGAAGGCCTTGGCTGTCTGGGTCAAGCTCACCCAGTTTCTGAGTAGTTTGAAGTAACTGGCGTGGATAGTAAATGACAGCTGTGAAGTTTTCCCAGACTGCAGCCAGGGAGCATGGCAGTCCCTCACAGCAGTGACTGAGCCAGCTGTCCCACCTCCCGCTTCCTGTTCTCAGAGCAGCTGTGTGCCTGAAGCACCATGGGAAAAGGAAAGTGCCAAGAATTCCCCAGTTTGAATTTCTGTTCTTTCTAGAAGTCCCCAGGCCGTATCCCCATTCTGCTACTCCAGGGAGTTCTTCCCTGTTTTGTACTGAAGGAGTCAAACTCCAGGGCATTGGAGCATGCCCCAAATGAGACTGATGGCCCAAGTCAACATCGCTGAGCCTCTGACAAGCTGCCTCTCAGGAGCAGCCTCCCTCTCAGGAGCAGCCTCTCACAGACTCTAAGCTTTGGGCCATCCTCACTCTGTCTGCATCTAAAACTTCCACCTTTCCCTGACTTCCTGTTTGAGCACTCCCTCTCATGGTACTAGAACTGAAGAAAAATTTTCACAGTCTTCTCACACTCAAGGGAGGAGATCACATGAAGGAACACTCACTGAAGGTCCTTAGCAGCGTGCCTGCCTCAGACAATGGCGATTTGGCCATAGTGTTGTATTCAAATCAAAAGTCCACGTTAAGGCCTCAGTTTCCTTGCTTGTACCATGGAACTACCAAATTGAGTTCTTCCAAAAGCCCTACCTGCCCCCATCTTCTAGGAGTATCTAATGTGCTGTATTCATAAAATCCCATCCTTTTAGACCACTCTTTAGAGCAACTTTTGGTTAGAATATAGAGGACAGAGCCGAGCATCCCCACAAACCCCTTGGCCTTCTGCATGCAGAGCCTCCCTCACTAGCAACCTCACACCACAGCAGTCCATATGTTACAACAGACCAGGTCCCCTGATGTCTCGTCTGATTTATTTCCTATTCCTTGTCCAACTTTCTTGAGGAATGATTAAAAAATAGAAGCTTCCACTTAATTAAGGCTGGACATACAATGCAGTGACAGTTGGCCTTCTCACTTGATCCCAAGATGTCCACACGAAAAGAAGGAAGAGAAACAGAAGTCCTCAGGATCTGCTGTCACCAGAACAGAGTTGCGAAGAGTTAAGTGTGTGTTTCCACTTTGCTGGGTGGTGTTTCTCGGTTCATCAACTAGACAATGTGTTTAGGGCCAGATTTACCAAAGCTGTAAATTTGCCTTCCCAAGACAAATGCTTATTTTAGTGGAGTATGTTCATGTGTTTCTACTGTTGCGCAGCTCGCTCTAAAAATAAAAGCATGTGAACAAACCTTCGAGTTGTTCAGCAAGAACTTGAACAGATGCCGCAGTGAGTAATTGTTAATAGGAACAACTGCATAATTAGTAGAAATCCCAGTTGATAAAATAGTTGTTTAATTTAAGCATTTGGTAGGTTGCTTTCAGAAGAATCAGATTGAAGTTAAGTACAGTTCTTGGAGTTATTTTTATGTGTGATTCAGGACCCTATATAATGCTAGAATACACTGTGTGAACAGTTGCTGTAGATTCCTGGGGAGTCTGCTCAGATCCTGTAGCTACATGCCACATGTTGCTTCCAGCTCCCGACCTCCTGTCTCATCCTCCTGCTTTTGTCCATTTGAGGTGATCATAGTGTAAGTCAGACCGTGGCCTGTGCAGGTGATGAGTGGTGCCAGATGATAAAAAGAAATAAATGAAAGTTTAAGAAAAGATACTTGTGGCTGGAGAGATGTTTCAATGGCACACAAGCCACCTGACATACAAGCATAAAGACCTGAGTTCAGATCCCTAGAACCCTTGTAAAGCCAGACCCAGCAGTGTGTGTCTGTAAGCTCAGTGCTCCTTCGCTAAGGTGGGAGACAGGGATCAGACAGAGGTCCTTGGCAGCTCACTTTCCAGCTATCCTGGTGTAAGTGGTGATGAGCAAGAAGAGACCCTGTCTCAAACAACACAGAAAGTGAAAACCAACACCGAAGGTGTTGACTGGCATGTTTACACCAAGACACGCACATACCTACACTCACACATATGGACATGCACATACACATACAAATACATGCATCATATACAGAGATAAAATATTTTAAAAATATATTTGTGAAACAGATAGTGGCAGACACGGTTCTAAGTTCTTACAATGGCTGTTTCACTGTGACAGACTAAAGTGACCGTGACGTTGTTCTCAGTTATGGACACACGTGCACTCACACACGCACACACACACACACACACACACACACACACACACATACACACACACGCATATACACACGCACATACACTCACAGGCACACACATGGAAACATGCGCACCCACACATGCACACACTGACACACATGCACACTCACATACACATGCACAGACACACACACACACACACACACACACATGTCCACACTCACATATGCA
>JADRCD010226190.1:34061-51693 GCA_019843815.1 Montemys delectorum
AGAGAGAGAGAGAGAGAGAGAGAGAGAGAGAGAGAGAGAGAGAGATGGAAAGAAACAAAAACAGAAAAATAAATGAAAATGAGAAATTGAAAATATAATTGAAAATAGAAAACCAGAAAAAGAAAACAGAAAAAGAAATGGGCTAGTTGAGGTGCACCTTCTCAGTCTGTCGATCCGGCTGCCACCTTCCTTGGTTGGTCCAGTGGCGATGCGCCGATTTGCAGTTTGCATGCACTCCCCTCCACTGCAGGCCCCGTCTTACACTCCTCCACCTTCCTCTGCCTAAAGTCAGAGCCCTGGATGGAGGAAGTCAAATCGCCTTCTCAGTGCTATCAAAGGGATACCTTTCACATTCTCAATGCCTCAGGGCACTTTGTATTTAAATATTTATTTATGTGGTCGTTTCTATGAGTAGTTGGCTTTTATGTTATATTATATATCAACAACCTGTTTGACATATAGATGTATGTCTATAGACGTCCTTGAATTCAACCTGCTGTTTCTCAATATGTACTTGATACAGAAATCAGGAAATTCTTACCTGACCAAAAACCATTTTATTTTTTTTTCCTCAAAGATAATTGTCTTGGAGGGAAAGTGCTGATTGGATTTTAATTGATCTGGCAACTTTAGACTGATTTCTACCATAGAAAATAATTTTATTACATATTTTTATGAGGATAAAAACTATATTCAGGTCATCTCATCTTTAAAGAGACAATCTTATTATTTTGTTTGTTTACAAAAGTCACACTGGCATGACTAACTTAAGGGTTTAATACCCATCCTGAGTGATTTAAATGTTCACTACATTTAATTGACGCTGAATGTTCCAAACTCACGTTCCTTTTCTTCCTTCGGACAAAACCCCTGTGGCTCCGTCACTTCCTAGGTCCTTCCAGCAAGCTAATATTGAATTAATATTTTACAGAGCGGCTCGTGGTCCTTGGCATGTTTCTGATGAGCGCTTAGATTCCCCACATGGCCAGAATACAAATTCAGAGTATGGCTGTCTGCTAAAGAGATCTGTGGCTGCCGGTGAAGCGTGGAGGGGCTTCATCCTCCACCTACCTCTGGATATACAGAACTGGGAGGCCTTTGGCGCAGCTGTTAGCAACGGCCTCGGGCAAGTCTGGCCCCAGGGGATTTCTGTGGAATGAAACACTTGAAATTTGAGACTCATTGTCAAAAGCAGGCATTTCTGTTTAGCTTCTATAGTGGAGCTGGGGAGTAAATGGGGAAAGAGAGAGCAGTGGGCACAGCATTTCCCACGGACAAACACACTGCCAGGTTCTAAGTCAAACTCAGACATGGACGACGTTCATCCATCATGTGACTGATTGAGATTTGTTTGATGGATAGGCATTAGTCCTTCTGTTCCAATCCTCCCCCCCCCGCCCCCCGTTCTTCTCCCAGTCAAGAAAAAAAAAATTGCACTGAATGGGATTGTGTGGGCTACTTTATACAAGGCTTCTTCACAAGAGATCGATAAAGAAGACGTGAAGGGGGGGTTTTGGAGATGGAACCATCAGAGTTTGGCTACATTAAGCTCCCTGCCTCCCATGGCCGTTACTGTTCAGATGGGGAAGCTGGGGGAAGACTGACATCTCAAAGAGGCAAAGGAATAATTTACAATCACAAATTTTCTACAGTAAATGTTTTAAGGAAAGAGACGCAGGCTTCCCTCCAGTCTGTAAGAATCCTGTCTGAAGTTCAGTCAGGCTGAGCGGAACGTGGATGCCCATACGACTCCTACTCGTCAGCCTTCTTTCTCCCCTTCTTGCCAGCCCCCATGTGTGTAACATATTATCAAACACATGTGTAGGCCTGGATGCATATGTGGAGACTAGAGGTCAACTTCGGGTGTCTGTCTTAGACATTCTTCACCTTAGTTTTTGAGAAGAGGCACTGCTAATCCTTTGCAGATTGGGTGAGGGAGACTGATTAGGTCTCTGCGTGTCTGTGCTCAGGGTTTATTTTTGCACTGTCTTTTGTTATGATCAGTGTTCAGAAGTATGGAAGGCTCAAATAGGCAGTTCCGACTCTGCAGGAGCATGAAGTTTTCCCAGCCGGGCTCCACTCCCACCCCATCTTACTTCCTCTTCAGCCTTCTTTTCACACACACCTGTACTGAGCACTCATGATGGACTAGGTGGGAACAGCCTCCTCACAAGACAGTCTTCTGCCCTTGGCATGATCAATCTGCTTCACACTTTCTCACTAATAACAGCTCTATGAGAAGTGGGATGCGTAATAACGATAGGAACCGGTGCAAATCTCAGGTCTCTTTGCAAGGTGAGCTCTTATTATCGGGAATAAATTAGAGGGTTTATCAAAAGAAGCGAGACCGTGTGAATAGCTTCCCAACATCATCTGGGTCGCCCGTTGGTTCGGCAAAGCTGAGATTCTTGCTAGAAACGTCAACCAATCAAGAAATGAGGCTAGCATGTTTAGAGGAGCGGAAGTGTGAGGGCTACTTCCTAGTGATTCGTAACTGTAGAGGGACTGGATTAGCATTTGGAGGCATCACTTCCACTGATGGAAACAGGAGGATAACAGTTTCTAGGTGGAGAAGTAAAGAATCTTACAATGTGATTGTTTGTGGATGCTTTCCACCAACGGGAGGCATAACCTCCTAGGAATCCCCATAATGAGAAGTCAACAATGTTTTCATCAAGGCCATTCATTTTCTACTCTTGTGTCCAGGCTGGGTGTGGTGACAGGCATTCATGTTCTCAGTCTCAACTGGGCTTTGAAGAATGGCCATGTCCTCTCTGCTGCCTGCAGAGTTCATTTCCTGTGGAGAGCCTGGGGGGATGGGGGGAGGGAGGAGGGGGGGAATGGGGGTTTGGGGGGGAAGAAGCATGGGCAGGTGAAGAAAATGGTAAGCAGGTCTTTTACTTCTTATCATGGCCAGTAAATGGTAACTCCATCCATGTGTGAATCAGAGAGTCAGGCTTTGAGGATGAGTGTCCCACGGTGCCACTCTTTAAGTGGGGTTTCCAGATAATATTGTATAACATATAGTTATGCTAAAAGACTATCTGTCCCTCTGCAAATCAAGCATATCCCCGGCATTCTATCTTTCTTTATGTGTTAAGTCTGATGACCCTAGTCTGGCCTTACATGCTGTCTAGAAATGAGTTATCCAGTCTGGGGGCTGCTCTGCCTCTGTTCCTCAGCTTCTAGACTCCACTATTGGCATGCAGCTACTTTCAGCAACAGCAGGAGGACTCTTATTATGAAACTGCTCCTCCCTCTCCTCACTGTCCATCCTTGGTCCAGCCTTCTAGAACTTTGCCCCTTCTTTCTCCCTTGCCATCTCTACACTTTATCCTCTTTGTAAGTTGGCGTTATAAAACATTCCTGTTAAAGAATGACGGGCACACATTCATTGGACAGAACCCATTGATGCTTGTAGATTCCATGGCCTTTTCAGTGCCTGGTGCTTTCAGCTGCATTGCCATGTCTGTGTCATTCGCCTCAAGTAGTCATATGACAGTCTGGCATGGGGACCATGGTAAAAGGAATAATATCTTCAAATACATCCACATCACAATCTCCTAGTAATACGACACAAAATGTCTTTACAAATGTAGATAAGCTAAAAAAATCTTGTGTTGGGGGCTTATCTGGCATACTCCAGCTATGTCTGATGAAGGTCTTTAGAGAAAAGAGGCAGAAAACACAGCGAAGGTGACATTCAAAGGCTGAAAAGAGTGGAACCACTTTCAAGGTGAAGGAAGTGGTCATAAGTCAAGGACTGATAGGCACTTGTAGAATCTAAAACTCAATCTCCTCTGAGGTCTCCAGAAGGCACCAGCCTTTTGGACAGCATCCTCTTGGTCAAATGAGACTAACCACGGACCCGTGTCTCCTAGCAATGTGCTAGAGTATACGTGTGCTCTTTTAAAGCACCAAGTCTCTGATGACTTCGTCAGCAACAGGAAAGCAATATGGACAGGCAAGAGGAAGGGACTAGAATGGCACAATGTCTGATCTGAGATGGAGGCAGATGCATGAAAAGCTGTGCATCCCGGCCCAAGAGAAATTGAGCAATCAGAGAAGCCATGATGCAGCTTCAGGGCTGTGTGTTCTGTATAGTTCCACAGAACTGAGTGTTCATGGGGCCTTGATCTTAGTTTAATCACGTGGGTGAGGCCTAATAACTCTATAACATCAGGCAATGTAAAATGGAAACTTAATTCCATAAGAAACTTCCTCAAGGTCTTATATATTAGGGAACCTCCAGAGTGAAGGGCCGTAGACTTGGGTTTAATGTGTGTGTGTTGCACATTTTCTGTAAAGCAATGGATGTAGAGAGGTGATTGAATGGAAGGGTATGGTGTGGTGCTTATTGATTGACAGAGAGGCAGGGGGTGGCCTAACCATTCAGATTCTCTTGCCATCGCTGTAGTATACATCTCTTCTTTTTCCCAGTATTTGATAGGGCCCCATCAGACTAGGGATATCATAATCAGATTTTTTTCAGCACTACTAAACAAACAACATAAAGGAATAAAGGTTTGTTCAGGGTCACAGTTTCAGGAGTTTGAGCCATGGCTGCCTGGCTTCATCACTTTGGGTCCAAGGTGAAGCTGAGGATTACGGCACTGTGTGTGCAGAGGAGATGGCACACATTATGGTAGACAGGAATCAGGAGGTGGAAAGGGAGTTTGACTGAAGTAATGCTTCCAGTGACCCTATTCCTTCAGTGAGGCTCCACCTCCCCAAATAGCACCATGTGCTGGGAGCCAAGGGTTCAACACAGAAAGCTGTGACATTCCCTATTCAAACCACAATGAGATTTTATGATCTTTCATTAAACAAGGTCAGTCACAGAGTTTTCCTGGGGTCAGGTCCAAGAGGGAAAGATGGGAGAAAACTAGAAGACAGATTTTAGATTTTTTTGTTATTGTTATACTCCTACTTTAGAGAGAAGGGGTTCTAATTGCTGAGATTTGCCTTTAGTTCCTGAGATTCACCTTGGTGGGAGAAAGGAGGGCAGCAAAGAGAGGCAGAAGGTCAGAAAGGACTTTCCTGGGCTTTGTTTGGGGGTGTCACTTTCTGAGCCCCTACAATGTTGTGCTATAGACATCTTGACAGTTTTGATCATTTTAAAGAGTGACTTTTTTCACTATAAGTGTATATATGTAGGTCTGAGTACATGTATGTACTTCATATTTGTGCAGGTGCCCACAGAGGCAAGAAGAGAGAACTGGATCCCATGGACTTGGAGTTAGAGGCAGTTATGATGTGCATGCTGGGAGCCCAACCTAGGCTCCTCTCCAGATCAGCAAGTACTCTTAGGTGCTGAGCCATTGCTTCCATCTTGATAATGTTGAATGAAAAAACCCATAGACACCCCCTTTACACCGAGCTCTGCAAATGCTGTAGGTGATCTATGACCAAGTTTTGTATCCCTAGTATTGTTGAATTATTATGGTTACAGAGTTGGAGTCAGGTCTGTTCATTTTCTTTTCTGGGACAAAGGCAGAGTTGGTTAGGTGCATCTGAAAGTAGATGTGGAGAATGAACAAGAGTTCAGAAGGCAGAGGAAAGAGTCCTACTGTGAAGGGTTATGGGAACAAAGATTGAGGGACGAAACACCTGCCAAGCTCAGAAGTGATGGGGCCTTTGTATAATTTCTGTCTGCCACCATTGAGTGCTGTCATAGCATGCAGTAAGTCAGATGCCAGGGGACTCTGAATACATCAAGCAAGCTGTTTGGAGCCTGCTCTGTGGGCAGCAGGAAACCCATGGATGTCACTTGAGAAATTCAGTGACAGACTCCAATTTGGGGGCAGTCACTCAAAATTAGTTGAATTGGAATTTTGAAGGGTGGTATTTTAGTTCAAGTCTGGCAGGTGAATGAATGTGTAAATTCTACTCAATCCTGCCATTTTTATGCAAAATGCACATAAATGATTTTCAGCTCTTCTCCCTGGGGAAAATGCTAAGGCAGACCACCAAAGGGAGGAATCCATAGATGTGTGGAGAGAGCTGTGTTCAACGTTTAAAGTAGCAGACTTAGGTTGGAGATAGAAAAATCCAGAATCAAGGAGATGAAATGAGAGTGTACAAGATCTGAGTGTCTGGATAGGTAGGACCATCATCACAACACTGGAACGAGGTCTAGAAGTGGGCAAGAAGAGGTCAGAGGGACAATAATGATTGAGTCATTGTGTCAACCTTCCCTTTGATTTTCCTGTCTCTACCCAATGACTTGTTTCAAACAAAAATCCAGGTATTAAATGGTAATTTTCTCCTAAAAGGGTGGTGGCAGTGGTGGCAGTGGTGGTGGTGGTGGCAGTGGTGGCTGTGGTGGCAGTGGTGGCTGTGGTGGCAGTGGTAGTGGTGGTGGCAGTAGTGGCGATGGTGGCAGTGGTGGCAGTAGTGGCAGTGGTGGTGGTGGTGGCAGTGGTGGTGGTGGTGGCAGTAGTGGCGATGGTGGCAGTGGTGGCAGTAGTGGCAGTGGTGGCGGTGGTGGCGGTGGTGGCGGTGGTAGCAGTGGTGGCAGTGGTGGCGGTGGTGATAAGATTTTTCTTTTCATATAGATATAAAATAAACACCTTCCAAAGGTTTTTCTTAACTCATGGATGAAGGGAATGGCAGAGGCTTCAGAGCTGCTTTTTGAAGGAAAATTCAGTGGGTAACTCTTTTATAGATTAGGGATGCTGACATAGATTTCCAAATAGAGGCTTATTATGGATCTTCCTATAGCGAGAAGAAATCAATCAATTTCACAGGTCTAGATAGATTGTGTGTAGATACAGAGAGGGAACACCTGTGCCATTCTGCATTTCTCTACCAGTCAACTCAAATCCACGGAGTTGAAAAACAGTCAAAACAGTGGTGTGTGTCTGCAGAACAAAATAATTCTACTCCATTGAAATGGTGTCTTGTTACCTCTCTTGAACATTTCAAAGTCTCAAATTTTTCCTTCCAAGGGCCCTTCTGTGCCATTTGCCCCTAAGAATGTTTGTTGCACAGGTTCAAAGCCAACCTTCATCTGTCATGTTCTTTCTTTCTTCTTGGGATGAAAGAAATTAACCCTTAGAAGACATCATACATCCAGGCGAGAGGGAGAGGAGAGTAAGGCAGAATCTTTGAAGGTAGTTAAGAAAATAGGGACCCTTTAGATCCTGGTAGCAAAGGTGTGTGAGGACTGTGAGGCCCATGAGTGGTTGGTGCCTCAAGACTGAGTCTCCATATCAGGCAGTTAAAGGGAGATGGGTATGTAAATCTTTGAGTCTTAGCTGGTAGGTGTTGGTGATCATGGTTATGACCAAATTCATTATCTGGGCCAGGTTGTGCTTGATGGGGAAAAGCACTACTATGTCAGCTCACTAGCATGAACCTGGATGGCCCCAGGGAACAATACTGAGGTTCACCTTACTAAAGGTTCCAGGGGAGTTACATTTAGATCTCATGGAAATGAATTTCAGAGGGACAGTACTGGACACTCTTCAGTCCTTAAAAGTGTATTTGATTTTGTGTTCCATAGGTGGAAGGTTTAGAAGGCCATTAGCAGACTTGATAATCATAAAGCAATGGTTTCAGAGGGATGTTTGGGACTCTATGTTGACACAGTTTGGACATGGAAGAGAAATGCTTTAAACTGAGATCGAGCGAGTAGGTTTTAGAAGACAATTATCCCAGAAGCGGGAGGCTGCACTATCTGAAGTGAGGGCAGAGCACTTTTTAAATGGCTGAAATGTCCAAGTTGCCTCTATGGCGAGGGTGTCCCTTTGAAAGGGTTCTCTGTGACCCCAACAGCAGTGCCTGTCACTGAGGAAGGTCTCAGGTGGCAGCCCATGAAGCATGTGCACTAAGGCTGTAGGCTGTTTCCTTGACATCACCCTTCTAAGAGATGCTGCTTTCTGAGCTCCTCAGAGGCAAGTCCTGTTCTCTGATGCTCACGTTACAAGTCATGCAAAGGACTGCTTTGTCATTCAGCTTATAAGTATCCTCTTTCTAGCACTTTGCACCAGGCAAATATCGAAATCAAGGCTATTAAAACAGAACCATACTTAGGTAGAACTCTGTAGTCAGATACTGGACGTTCTTTGTCCTAGCTCTGGCGTGTTGTGGGAAACGAGGGAAGAGGAGTAAAAATCTCCATCTACAGACTTATGCTGTAACAAAACCAACCCTAACACTGGACTTAAAATAAAATGTGATGATTCTTGAGATGTTGGGGTGAATCCCTAAATCAGGGTCATCAATACAGAGTCTTGCCAGTTTGTACCCCAATGAACCTTTGATGTCTTGTGAAGTGAGTAGAAATCTTTTCAGAATGTACCATAAACATTTATTAGGAAAATGGGAGAGATTTCACAAATACATTCCAAGCATTTCAAGAATCAACAAGGACTTATGTATCATGGGATTCTAGTCCTAAAACTTGGAAGTCACTTGAAAGATGTTGCCTTGATGTTCCCCTCAGTTAGCTGCTTGTTGCTGTGGTGAAACACCTGACCAAGCAACTCAAACAAGGAAGGCTTTATTTGGGTTTATGGTTTCAGAGGGACAGGAGACCATCACCATCATCATGGAAAATGTGGCTGCGCCACAGGCAAGCATGGAGCCTGCGACAAATGAAAGTTCATTCACATTTAAGAGTACAAGAAAGAAGCAGAAAGAACAAACTACAAACGGCTTGAGCCTTTAAACTCTTAAAGTCTACTTCCAGTGATAGACTTTCCCTGGCAAGACCACACCTCCTAAACCTCCCCAAACAGTGCCAACAACTGGCAACCAGGCATACAAAGGCCTGGGACTGTGGAGGACATCTCATTCAAACCAGCGCAATAGTAAAGTTCTTGATTTCAGAAGACTGCCTAGAGAAGTGTTTCTTTCAGGTTCACTTATCTTGGAACTCAGAGGCCACAGCAGCCGTGACTTGAGGGTGCCTAGGCATTGCTTACCCTGGCATTAGTACTTAGTATTGTCCACATGGTGCTGACTGTATAGGGACACAGAAAGGATGAGTTACAGAGTCGTAGAAGTGTGCATCAACATTCCAGAGGTGTAAGAGGCTGAAGAGTATGCAGGAGGGCTGTGTTCCCTGCACGCAGCCCCCGAGGGAGCAATACAAGAATTTGCAAGGGTGAGCCCTTAGCTGCAGCTGAAACCTCAAGATGATGAAGATTCCAGAAATAAAAACTAAGTGCTGAGGAAAGCTGAGGCAATGAGAGGAGTAAGCCAAGAAAATGACCACACACACACACACACACACACACACACACACACACTCACATGCACGTACACACACATGCATGTACACACATGCACATATACACTCATACATATGTACACATGCATACACATATGTGTATACACATGCACTTACACACAGAATATACACGTGCACACACATACACATTTACATACATGCACTTACACACGATATATACACATGCACACACATACACACATATGCACACACATGCGCATACAAACATATATACACATGCACAACACATACACACATGAATATACATACACTCACACATATATACATATGCATACATATGCATATACACATACATACTTACACATATATACACATGCATACATATGCATACACACATGCACATACACACACTCTCACACATATACAGAAGCACACACATACATACACACATGCAATTACATACATACACACATACACACAGAGACTCTCTCTGTGTCTCTGTGTCTCTGTCTCTGTCTCTCTCTTGCATCTGAGTTTACTTTCAAGGCTCCCTGAATCTACATATGTATCCCAGGAGACCTAGAATCAGTGACTAAGAGCTGCCCATACAGAGAACTACCTGACCCCTCTCAGCAGTTGTTCAACACCATTTCTACTCTCAGAGGCAGCATAGGGAGGAGCTTGATACACAGTTTTAAAATTCATGTCTTCCCCATCCTAAATTCTGTCCTTGTGTATTTATTCTGAGCCGTTCTCGAACTGGCCTTCTCTGTCCCTCCATCCTTTGAATCTTTCTCTCGACTTCCCACCCTCTGTCCCCCCCCCCTGCCTTGCTCTCAGCTTCCTCCTGGGAATTCAAAGCCTTTATTCACTTTCCTTTCCTTGTGTGGAGCCTGGGTATATGTAATTTTAACATTTTTGCTGATATGGAACTGCTTCCATTTCATCTCTAAATCAGGTTAGTGCTTGCAAAATCCACTGCAGTATTGATATTCAATATGAGAGGCTTCAAGGTAGTGGGAGGCTGATGAAGAAGGATGCTCAAGAGGGCCCTGGGATAGAGCAGTCAGATCAGTGAGCTGGCTGCAGCACCCCATTACTACGGGAAATGCTCTTTTCCATAGAGCTCTCTCAGGGGAGTAGGGCTGGGCTATTCAACATGTGTAGCAGCCCAGGAGAACACATGTCTTTTAAGTATCCTCACCTCTGTGGCACTTCCATAGAAACCCAGACTGCACAGCTGTGTAGCTGGAGGGAATAGCTACAGTTACATAAGTTTGTCTTGGACACTTATGGTATCTATTTGTTAAGATAACTCATTGTTAAGAATATCTTTCCATTTCTTTTCTGTGTGTTTGTGTGTGCACATTTGAGTATGTGTGGGTGCATATACATGTGTGATTTCCAGTACACATATGTGTGCATTTGTGTGGTGGCTAAAGATTAACCTTTAGTATAGTTCCTCAAGAGCTGTCCACGTTGATTTTTGAGACAAGGTCTCTCACTGGCTTGTAACTCTCCACAAAGTCTAGGCTACACTACTTGGTAGTGAACTCCAAGGATCCACTTGTCTTAGCCTACCCAGGCCTAGGATTACAACTGCATCCTGCCATGGTGCTTTCCTGCTGACCCCTGGAAGGTCTGTGGGTGAAACTCAGGTCCTTCTGATAGCAAGGCAAGCATTTTAGCAGCTTAGCTACACTGCTGTCTCTCTGCCTTTTACTTTCACGTGGATTCTAGCTTGATTGATGAAGTGTGTTTGAGTGTTTGTGTATGTATGCACATGCCTGCACAAGAATGACTCATTTCTCCAAATGCAGGGAATGGCATTGGTCATGGCCAATGACTCTTGACTTGCTGGACGTCTTGCTGGAAATTGCCTCTGTGTGAAAAGAATCACTTTATATATGCTCTTGTCCATTTGCCTTGGGTAGCTGACCAATATGGGGATCAGAGAGGCAGATGTTAGATGAATCGTGTCTCATAAATCCAGGGCAGATCAACTCTTCTGGCAGATCTCAGGTCTGGGCAGCTCATACACTGTGGCCCTTGCTACAATCTGTTTGAAACTAATGCTCTCCCTCTGCTCAAGCCCTACCCCTCCCTTTCTTTCTAAGTATTGCTGTGAAGGGCTTTGTATGGGCTGGTTTTGTGTGTCAACTTGACACAGGCTGGAGTTATCACAGAGAAGGGAGCTTCAGTTGGGGTAGTGCCTCCATGAGATCCAGCTGTGGGGCATTTTCTCAATTAGTGATCAAGGGGGTAGGGCCCCTTGTGCCATCCCTGGGCTGGAAGTCTTGAGTTCTATAAGAGAGCAGGCCGAGCAAGTCAGGGGAAGCAAGCAAGTAAGGAGCATCCCTCCATGGCCTCTGCATCAGCTCCTGCTTCCTGACCTGCTTGAGTTCCAGTCCTGACTTCCTCTGGTGATCAACAGCCATGTGGAAGTAAGCTGAATAAACCTTTTCCTCCCCAACTTGCTTCTTGGTCATGATGTTTGTGCAGGAATAGAAACCCTGACTAAGACGGGCTTCCTGGAACCTCTTCTATTCTACTCCTGCTGCCCCAGCCTGCTATGTGTTAGGCTCCTTCTCCATCAGGTTCCACTTCAGACTTGCACCATTCCTTGGGTCTATTCAAACTGTCTCTTGTCTATAGCCTTTCCTTGGCTGCTCTCCTCCCCTCCTTAGTCTCATCAATGAGTATGGTGACCTTGCTCATTTCTTTGTTTACCTTTTTACAAGCTTTCTCCAGAATGTAAGCTTTTGTGGAGTAAATTCTAGTCTTACTAATTTCCAAATCTCTAATGTTCAGAACACTGTATGCTATGTAGCACATACAAATTATATTGTTCAAATGAATAAATATGAATAAAGCCAAAAATGTTTATAAACTTATTGTTCTACTTTATCTTGTTGAGATAGTTTTGGGTGGAGGCCACTGAGATGATTCAGTGCTTACAGGAGATTGCAGCCACACATGAGAGCACACTACTCTTGGAGAGGACCTGAGTTCAGTTCCCAACACTCAAATTACATGACTTACAACTGTCTATCACTCCAGCTCCAGGAATATCTGATGCCTTCTTCTGGCATCCATAGGCAACTGCACTCCTGCACTCCCACACACCCACACATGGATACACAAAATTAAAAATTAAAAAAATAGTCTTTTAAAAATGAATTGGTACAATAGAGAAATGAAGTATAGCTTATCTGATGGGTCCTACCCCTGGCAGCACACCATTAACATTGACACTCAGTAATAATAGTAGTTAGAACTCTTGACTTTTACTTGTAGAGACTGTTTTTTAATTGGACTTCTTGTCACTGAAAACAAAGAGCCATGGCTCCACAGTAAAAGGCAGGACCCATAAACACAATGAGTGTAGACCCAATAGCTAAGCTCTGTTGTGAGAATATTTAAGAAATGAATCCACCCCGCAAACTCCCTTTCCCACTGGGCCACGTTCTTGTGCTGGTATCATCTGGCCTCAACACTAAGTTCCAGCCAGTTCTTGCTATTTTCTCCCAGCTGGTAGCATCATCTTGCTCACATGCAATGCCTTACACACTCCCACAATCATTCATCTAGCTAGCACCTAGGACCTGGTAGGTAATGCATGACTCTTAAGGCTTTAATATCCAATCAGGTTTATATAATAATAAGATCACAATTTACAAGATGCTAATACAATAATTTCAGAACCAAATAATAAAGACAATATTCTAACCCAATTAATCTATTTTGTATAAACCTTTGCTTGGTTGTATAACCACGCAGTGTCTGACTCCTCATCATCCTCTTACTCCATGATGAAAAAAACTCTTCCTCCTGCTCTATGACCTTTCTCCTCCAACTCTAGCTCCACCTCTCTATTCCTGTCCAATCACAGGCCTGTCACTGCCCTAATGTGATTGGACAGAAAAAATGCTGCAACAAACCTCTATCCTATTTCCCACTGAGCAGCTGCTGCTTAGAGAGCCATCTGGTCTACCCAAACAAATCCTAAGTAAGAGCCACAGCTAATGTTAATTCAGCACCAGAGCTCAGCCCTAGGGAGTCTTTAAAGTGGTGGATTTTGAGGGTTTGATCTTGTTCTTATTTGGTGTTCTTGGGGTGGGTTCCAGGGTAAAAATAAGATGAGGGACTTCCTCTTGAGGAGCCCATACCCATATTTGGCTATGTCTGATTCTCTTCTGGGACTCTGTTCTTCTTACTCTTGTACTTAAGCTTGAATTAAAATGCCTTTAATAGACTGTCTAATTCACCCCCAACAACCCGACAAAATCCCACAGTGGAGTTTAAGGCTAAGGTAGATTCTTGTTTATCACAACCACACTTATGATATTTGCATGTCTTACACCCAAGGGAGTCAGGTCTTGCTGATACCCAGTGATATTTCATTCACTTCCACCATACTATCTAACCATTTACTTTTGCCTAGATCCAGTTAGTATCTAAGTCATATGTACTTATCAGGGATCATAGTGTAGTAATCTGCTTTAATAGTAGATAAAAGTGATATGCACAGTCTTAGAATTCTACACTGTTATAGGTAATGGTAATCATTAGGATGTTTTTTGCTTGTAGAGAATGTCAAAAATATAAGGGTCAAGTATTTTTTCTCAAAACCATCTACCTAGGTTCTTGACTATGAATATGTAGGAAAATTTGAAAAAGAAAAGTTCTATGTAAATTCTTTTAATTTTTTACTTAATTTTAGTGAATAAACTTGTGTTTAGACAACTTTACACATGCAAGTAATGCGTATTGACCAAGGTCAACTCCATCTCCTGCCACTCCCATGTAGTGAGAATTTTGGTTTCTTAAAAATCTCAGTTACGTTATGTGAATATGTTTTTCTTTTAATATCAGATATGGCACAAGAGACTGCTTCACAGCAGGTATTCTATGATTTGCCTCATGCAGTAGGAATGAAGTGATTTTTGCCACCTGCATATAGTTTAATTCTGGGAACTTTTGAGAAGGTATAACTGCCAGAGCCCTGAGAGCAGCTAGGAGCATGCTCAGAGGCAGCTGCTGGTTCCTGTTGTGATTTGTAAAGCAGTCCTGAGCAAAGTGCTAAGAAGAAGAAGAAGAAGGTAGATGTCCTGTAGATGAAGTCAGACTTACCTCAAGGAACACAAAGCCCATAATCAGCAGGAAGTAACCTAAAGAGATCTTTGCCCTTTTCCCCTCTAACTTTCTCTCCTACCTCGTGTTAGAGGATTGGAAAGGATTAGGGTAGAATAAGGGTTAGAAGGATGGTAGTTATAAGAACCCAATAAAGTAAGTAAACAAATATACCAACACCCTAGTAATTCCTCCCTTCATCCCCACACCCGTACAAATTTTCCCCTCGAGTCCATGATAATTTCTTCTGTTTTGTGACTTGCTGGGATTCACCAGGGCTTTCTGTGTGACTGTGGTTTTGAAGCTGTCTGTTGGAGGCAGGAGGTCTCGGTAGTGGCTGCACAACCAAAGACACTTGTTGGTACCATATTAGTTCAAATGCCTCTTGACATATGGAGTGTTCCCGCCTATAGAATTTGGATGTGCCATTATAAGGAATATCTCATCAAATTTTCTCAAATCTGGAAGGAAAAAAGCTGACTAAGATTTGGGAGCAATTTCTTACCACATTTGTCCTCAACTTAAAAGACCACTACATCTTCCTTTTATCTTGGAAATAGCTTTGGAATGGAGTTCTCCTCTGCTGGAAGAATTCTTGCTGACATACTCAGAAGGGCCAGGCAAGCAACTTACTAGCATAATTGGCAAGGACCTTGTATTGCCTTCCACTTAACATAATTAAATCTGATTATACATAATTACTTCTTCCTACACAAAAACTTCCTTGAAAGGTTAAATAATTGACTGCTGAGGGTGGAGACTGCAAATGTTTCACATGTTGGCTATGTGTAGAAATAATGATTTGGCAAAGCACCTTTCTCTAAATTGTCTTATCCAAACATGGTTGCATAGCTTTCCCCTGAAAAGTATTTAACTTTTCATCCAAGAGTTATAATAAGAACTACTGCAAATGGATGGGTCTAAAAACAGAACCACATTGTCAGATGAAAATGTTTGACATTCTTTCTGTGATATTTCTATCAGTGTGTTCTCCCCACATCCATGTTCACCTGACTATGATGCTGTGATTCAATTCACTGAAATATCAGCTGTTGCGTGTACATTGGAGGCAAATGAAGGACAATGGTGAAGGCATCCATCCATGAAGGTGTCGAGTCGAGGGTCTTCTGGATTTCCTCTATCTTGTTCCCTGCTGGTTCCATTTGGATTTTCCTTCCACAATGTGCTTTCTGGGCTTTCCAGTTGAAGAGAAAGACTATGAAGTTATAAGCAATGATTTCCCACCATGAGGAATATCTGAGGTCCTTGCTGCCCATTTTTCTGATTTTCCTTCTCTTTATTTTTTTCCCATCAACCAGCCTTTCAAGCCTTGCTCTTCTTTCAGTTCCAGCCACATCAGCCTTGAGCTGTTGCTACAATAAACCAATTAGGTCTTATCCGAAGCCTTGCTTTGTTTTCCTAGAACGTTCTGTCCATCTGGTGCATTCCATCTCCAATTCCTGTCTTAACTTATTCTTTTATGCTCAGCTCAGAAGGCAAAGAGAACAGATGGGCCATTGCCTTCTTTTGTCTGCCCTTGTGATACTGACAGACCCAGATTTTTCTCTATTCTCAAACCATAGTTTTCAAAAGCTGTGTAGATAGAAACACTTCGCTATTTAAATTTGTTGGTGGTCACTCCATGTCATCAAAGCTACAGAGTTAATTTTTAATTACACAATGAGCACCAAACCTGGTAGCATAGGCTAGTAATCTCTGTTATTTTAGAGGCTGGTATATTGAATTACCACAAGTTCAAGGCTTGTTTGGGCCACAGAGTGAGTTAAAGACCCACCTGAGCAAATTAGTGATATGTCTCAAAATAAAATGTGAATCTAAGGACAGGGTTTACTTCAGTGGTAGAATGTCTGCCTACCGTGGGTAGGACCCTGTGTTCAAGTACTGAAAAAGGAACCCACAATTAGCCTGAAAAATAGTAAAAATAAATGATTAGAAAGGACACTGGGTTATAAAGCAGGGCACCTTCTAGGGACAGTCTGATCCTATCCTACCTACACTTTCTAAAATAATGTGTTGAGGAGCTTTTTATGAGTTCTTTAGTTTGCAGTAAGATCTTCTACCTGGCTTGTGGGAAGCAGATAAAGTTCTGAGTGCTTGATGGTGTGCCATGGTCATGACTGTGCCAGAGACTGCAGTGCCTCAGACCCATGGGAATGGCAAAGCTGTCCTTGGGTGAGGCTCAGAAGTCAGGAAAAGTCCTCCTCTGGTCCATGTACAAGTGCTTATGAGTCATAGAGTAGTATGTGCAAAATCTAGTAACTGCCCCTTACTCCTCCAGGATGACTGTGATCTGAGACTTCCCTTATAGGACCCTCTCCTGAGACCCAACTAACTCTTCCTCCAGGTTGGGTTGTAGGTGCCCTCCATCAGAGTGACACAAGCCCAGCTGACCATAGCTTTTCTGTACATGTGTCTCTTGTTTCCTCCGTGTCTGGACTTTATTCATTCTTTGGTTGTTCCAGTCAGGTTTTCAGGACCAAGTCACACAGAATGCAGTGCTAGCCCATTCCAGAATTCAATTTATAACTTTAACAAAGGTAGTTAAATAGGCAATGGCCACAGACTCATGTCTTCCACTGTTCTCTTCCTGCATACTCACCTAACCCCCAATACTTAAATGAGGTCTACCAATTCAGTGTCAAGTGTCCTCCTCCTCCTGATTTGTTTACTTTTGGGAAGTCTGGTGTTATTCAACTAATCACTTTTTTTTTTTAATCCAGAAACTACTGTGTTTCTGGTATTCTGTTATGTGTTAGATACACTAAGAAAATAGAACATTGTCAATAAAGTTGACCCTACAACTAACTGATAAAAGATGAAGATAAAAAATGATTTTGGCTTACACTTTCATAGACTACGGTCCAAGATCAGTTGAAAACATTGCTTTGGGGTTCTGGTAGATATGCAGATGGCAAGATTGGGGTTTGTAGGAGAGCAAAACACCCAAAGAGACAGGGAGAAGAGAGAAAGGGAGACAGAGAGAAAGTGGGAGCTTCTGGTTTTGTTGAGGGAATTTTAAGTCAGTGTAAACTGAAGTCCAGATGTGGACTGCTAAATCCAGGAGAGTGAAGAAGTCACTGAAATGTTTAAGTTAACAGTAATTGAATATTTTCAACTTCATATGATTTAATCTAACGGAGGAGCAGCTCAGATACTCAGTCAGCATTCCCTCACTCTAATTTCCAAGGGATCTCATGTATTAGTTTTAAAAGATTTATTTTATTAATTCTTGTTCTATCTGCCTCTCTCTCTCTCTCTCTCTCTCTCTCTCTCTCTCTC